>JAXGGA010011275.1:0-43126 GCA_038373865.1 Uloborus plumipes
ATAGTAGCATCATTCGCATGCAACATTTCATACCAATAAATGTAAAATATCTATTTAAATAAATGAGTAATTTCGGGATTACGGATCAAAAAATGTCAATTTTTTGTATGCTTATTTTCATACATACATATCTTTTTAAACATAATAGCATCATTCGCATGCAACATTTCCTAAAAATAAATGTAAAAATATCTATTTAAATAAATGAGTATTTACCTGCAAAGTTGGCTTTCTGTATGGCAGAAATCATTATACTTTGGATTCGGCGCCTACTCTTATCTTAAATCTACAGCTCAAAACACTGTATAGTTATGTTATCTAGTAGCAACAATAGTAAATAAAAGCATCCGAAACCATAAAAGGGATATGTGAAATAATTCTTGAAAGACTGGTTGTGCAGTGTTAGTTTTCACCGTGCCCGAGCTACACTCGGGATGAGCCAGAATGGAACATTTCGCTTGCCCGAGTCCAGCTCGGGATGAGCCGGGAAGGGGTTAAAAAACGAAGTGTGCTACTTGGGATAATAAATAAAAAATTTCATATGATAAAATAATGTTTCTTTACACTAACAATAAACAAATACCAAAAAATAATAATGGGAATCTTAATATAAGAAAGTTATAGCATTCTAAAAAATCTCAAATATCTTTCATCGCCTTTTTCTCGAAACCAACATTTTTGACTTAGGCCCTTTTAGAACCAAACCACAGATTTATACACTGCCAAAAATGAACTGTTGTTTTTACTGTATAATACTGGCAGCCGAGGCTCCAATTTAAAACTGTATAAGCACAGCAATAAACTGCAAGACTAGCAATTTCAGTTTCTTACTGCAAACTTTGTAATTTTAGTTTATTGCCGTAAAATTTAGCTATATTATACTACTAGCGGTACCCGCACGGCTTTGCCCGTGGTATAAAATTAAAAGTTCATTTGTAAAAAAATGATATAGCAGAAAAAATACTCTATTTTAGTTATAATTCAACTATAATTCCTTCAAAGTATGATATAAAAATTTGGTATGGACCCTACACTACTTCCTTTTACGTGTAAATTTCTTAGTAGATGCCTTAAGTGCTAAAATAGTGCTTGAAGTGAGTAAGATAACAATTCAAACATTTGCGTCCCTAGTTTGCCACGAAACAATGCAAAAAAATGTTTTACAATGATTAATCTCCTAAATATCGCCGAGTTTAACATCATTCAGTAGATTTTTCGCAAAATATCGCCAATAGCGCCAAATTGAACCCAAAAAAAAAATTTTTTTCGCTAAATTTATTGCCAACTTGGCGATATGTCGCCAAATTGGCGTCAAACACTTGGTGACCAAAAGCTTGGCGAGATATCGCCAAGTGGTCGCGCCAATTCATATCACTTTGGTCTGCATTGAAAGCCCTGATTACCCCATAAAAGGGGTAAATCACCCCCTTGGGGACATTCGAATGCAACCCCAAAGATAGGTGCACAAAAATAAGCCAAAAGAAAAAATAAGAAAAATTTTGTTGCTCACAGAAACCAACAGAAATCTTACCAAAGTTTAAAAGAAGAAGAAAGTTTTCTTTCCTAACTTCAAAAACAAAATAATACATTTTCCGAAATGACATACTTTAGAAAGAACGTTGCAATATCGCAATAAGATAGAAGTAAATATACTGAAATAGAATTAAATGCCAAATTGTAAAAAAGTCGCCAAAAAATTAATTTTTAATATTGTCTTTCATTATTTATTAAATGCAATTATTGCTGCAAATTACAGTCCAATAATAAATAATCACATTGCAAAAGTATATTTGGAGCAATTTTTTCTTTTAAACTCAACTTATCCTAAAAATTTTAAGTATTAGTCATAGAAATTTCGTGCATTATTCTTCACAATGATAATAAAAACAATAAACATCGACAAAGATCAACCAGCAAACGATAAATTAAAAGCTAAATTCGTTCACTCAAGCCATTTGGATTGTTACAAAAACAAATACATTTTTAAAATTATTAAGGGAAAAAGAACGAAATAAAAACGTAACCATGGTAACAACATGAAAAGTTGATTTCCGTTGATAAAATAATTCATTTCATCTCTATTTTCAAACAAATTTTATTCGCGAGCAAAGCCATTTTAGAATCGTTTGGCTTGCTTTACTGAAGGTAAGCCTTGAATTTCAGGATTCTAAAAACAATTGTTACAGCTCTCCTGATGATCGTAGAAACTTCAAAAAAACGTCATTTTGTGCAGAAAATTTCAAGCTTTCGAATGACATAAGACTTGAAAATGTGTATGGAATATTTCTTCCCTATTTTATCGAATTTCCGCTAAGAATTCGAATAGAAAAAGAACGAAATGGAATGTTCGAAAAATCGCTTCGAGGTGCAAAACTACATACTACAAACTAATTTTGTGCAAAGTGGCATGAAAATCGACCGAACGGTTTTGGCGCTACGCGCGTAACAGACAGACAGACAGAAAGAAAGAAAGAAAGAAAGAAGGACAGACAGAACCACCTTCAGCTTTATTATTAGTAGAGACAAAAGCAACAGTATAATACTGGCAGCGGAGGTTCCAGTTTAAAACTGTAAAATGCACGGAAATGAACTGTAAAATTAGCAATTTTTACAGTTTATTACAATAAAATTAGCTGTATTATACTGTAAAAACAGCATAACACGTTAAACTTCATGTTTGCATAAAGTTATTTATTTTTGTTTGAAATTTTATTCATTGTCATTTCTTGTTCAAGGTACACTGAAAGTAATTTTGTTTAAAACATTTTTTTCGCCCTTTTTTTTTTTCAGAAGCCACCAGCTTCAACATACATGAGGACTGCGTGCTATGCGCTTTGCCTCCTGACAAACACAGGACAGATTTACGGCACAGAGAGGATGAAATAACATCCATGGGCAAGGCGGGATTCGAATCCGCGACCACTTGCTTACGAGGAGAGTACTCTACCTCTAGGCCCACGTGGCCCCCTTTTTCACCGGTTGATCGGCAAAATTCGACTGATTATAAATGAAGTGAAATACTCATGTTTTCGCATTCCAATTTAAAAGCTCAGGAATTTGTTTATTTTTTTATTATTATTTTTTTTTTCTTTCTTTTTTTGTCGTGTCTATGACTTAGCCGAACTAAATAACTCCATGGATCCTTATAACTGCTTTTGCGATTTGTTGGATGTTATCGTCATAAAGGTCTGCAAGTGACGGCAATACACCCATTTCTCTCAGGTTCGCACTTATTGCTGGACACTCAAAGATATGACAGCTGTGTATCTGGGCAATGACAACAGTTTCTATACACCCTTCTACCCTCTCCATCAATCTTCATGCCCCTGTGATGGCCGGTTCTCAGCCTGGTTATAGTTTTTGTTATTGGTCGACTTGTATTTATTTCACAAAGCTGGTGTTTCACTTAGATTGATTTATCTCTAAGTTTAGATTTAGCTACTGCGTTTGCATCTTGGAGATAGACGCTGTTGTTGTTAGTATTAAGTTCTCTGGACTCCTTGGCTAATTTATCAGCATATTCGTTGCCTGCTATTTTGACATGTGCAGGTATCCACTGAAGCGTACAGGTCTTGTTCATAGCCTGGATCTCCTGAAGACCTGAGATGATTTCATGGGCGATAGAAGAATTTAATTATTTCTAGCAGTCATTTGAATATCAGCCGTAAGGATAATCTTTTAATATTCCATTCAGTTTTATATACTGTATGAACTATTTGCTAATACGCTTTTATTAGTTTCACACGTGGGTTTGTTTGTTCGTATGTAAGTAACTGAATAAAAGATGAAATTCACGTTCTTTACAAATATAAAAGCAACGTATTTAATACTAAAGGCTAAACTCTATCACATGTTGATGAATTATAAGTGTTTCAGTTGTTTGTATGTAACTTTGAATAAAAGATTAAATTCACGTTTCCACACAAAAAGTAATGTATTTAATACTATTGTAGAGAGTCATGCTCAACACCTCAACACTTGTCTCCAGGTCAGGACGGATGACCTTCGTCGGTACCTGTGATTGGCATCCGACGCCGATGTGTCTGCGCCTTTGGATGGATCTTTGATCGGCTGGGATCGAACCCGGGTCGCTCCGGTCACGAGTCCGACATCTTACCGATCGGGCTACCACGGCCCTACCGTCGCGACACTGCACGGTCAAACATCTAATCAAAGAAATGAATCAAGTTTTCAGGAGCACGCCCCTTGCAAAATTTCTAGGAGAGCGCCCCGCTCAACTTCGGGGAGACGAGTCCGAGACTCGGTCGAGATGGGTAGTTCTTTGCTGGGCTCGGTACAAGCGTACCGAGCCCACTGTTTGAGGCAGCTCAACTTTTTGATATTGAATATGTTTTTCGCCACGTTTGCACGTATGTTTGTACATAAGTTGTTTAACCAAGATTAGAATTAATAAAATCAATTTGATTTGCAACAAGGTACAGTTTGCGTATCAATTCATCAGCTGGAAGTTACCAACACGCCACACTATAATTAATACTAAAAGCTAAATTATATTATATGCTGATGTATTATAAGTGCATATAAACTTAGGGGATATTCAATAATTTTCTCTTTTTAGTTTGATTAACTCCAAAAGAGTATATAATTTCTGTTGAAAGTATACTTTAAAAAATAATATTTACAAAAAATATATTTTTGGCCGATTAATCGGCAAAACCTTGCCGATTATGGCCGATTAATCGGTGCATCCTTAATGATCATTATGGTGTTTTCTCTCTCTCTCAGGGGTGCCTACAGGGGGGATTATGGTGCAATTTGCACCATCAGCATTTTGGGGGGGGGGGATTATTTTAACTAAATTATTTATTCATTTAAATTATTTATTAATTTATTTTTTAATTTAAGTTATTTATGGATTTTTTAAATAAAATTAATCATTAATTTATTTTTTAATTAAAATTATTTCTTTTATTTCTTTATTGGTTTTTATTTATTTATTTTTTGAGTGTTCTTGGTATGTCTGAAAGGGAAAGCAATTCTATTTTGACTTTTAAAAAATTAATAATGTATAAAAAAAATAAGAGTTATAATTTAAAAAAATAAATAAATAATTTAAAAAGTAAATAAAAAAAAGTGGGTAAAAATAAAAAAATAAAAAGCACATGAGGGTTGTGCAAATATTTGGGGGGAAATTTGCACCACTGAGTTTGGGGGGGGGGGGCACCCCTGCTTTCTCTCTCTCTCTCTCTCTCTCTCTTTGGGTTCCTTCCTGGAGTGAAGAAAATGTTTAAACGTGAGCAAAAATCTTTGAGGACCGCAGTCAATTTTTCACCGGACCGGCACAGGTCCTCTGAACTACCGATTCAGAATCGCTATGCACTGCAAAGGACGAACTGTTGTTTTTACAGTATAATACAGTCAAACCTGTCTATTAGGGTGAGTCGAAAAAATCGATTTTTTTATTTCGAAATCGCATTACCTCTCAAAAGTTGTAGTTTAGTATCCACAACTTGGGAAAAATAAAAAAAAAATTCTAAGTTGACGTCTTCGGTTCGCGCATGAGGCTCAAAGTTGGAAAAAATATGTTAAAAATGGAAATTTTCAAAAAGAAAAAAGAAAAAAAAATTGTAACTTTTCATAATGCAACTGCCATAAGCTGTAAATATTTTGTGCATTTTTTATCGAAAAAAATATTTTATTGCTTTCACATACGATCTTTAGTTTGTACATCAGCCTTAAATTGGGCTAAAATCGCCTACAATGTCAAATTTTGAAAATATCGATTTTTTTTATTTCGAAATCGCATTACCTCTAAAAAGTTGTGGTTTGGTATCCAAAATATGATAAAAATAAAAAAAAATCTAAGTTGACTCCTTCGGTTCGCGCATGTGGCTCAAAGTTGGAAAATATATGCTAAAAATGGAAATTTTCAAAAAATACTTTGAAAAAAGAAAGTAATTTTTTTTCTATCGAAACTGATTTAAATTGTTAGTAGATAACATAATTTGAACCCAAAAAATTATATATAACATTTAGAAGATACATTCTGTTTGTGCATAAGGCTCAAAATACGAAAAAAAAAAAGTTAAAAACTGAACTAGAACGCACTATTTCGGCGCTGTGCCGGTATATTTTTATTCTACTGCCGACTTGTCTAGACATTAACACATATTCTAGGAGACAGTTCAAAGTCCCTGCAGTCTGCACTCCCTTTGGTTGTCACTTAGTCAGCTAGACCCACCAAACAAACAGTATCTTTAATTAGCAACTGAAAGTGAATCAAAAAGTGCAGCGTGTTTAGCTTTGAGTGAGTTTTTTTTGTAACTTTGTAGCATATTTTTATGCTCCAGTTTTGTTATACTGTTCTCCGTTCTCCGAATAATAAATAATGGAACCCCGGAAAACTTCTAAACGTTTAATTATTTGTCCGTTTTTTGGTGCACCGAAAGGGTTAAGTCAAAGTGTTTTACTCACATGTGCAGATGTGTTGTTAGCTTGCTTTGAAGAAAAATCGCAATCTGCAAAAGGCGAACCTTTTTCAAGGATTTCAGATTTCAAAGCTGCTCAAATAGAAGAAATTTACTGCGAAACTTCTATACCAATGTACAGTGGTAATACCAATGTGCGTTCTATACCAATGTACAGATATACAGTGTACATCTACAAGAGATTGGCTTTTTAGCACAAGAACACGAAAAAATTCATTGCACACTTGCAAGAAGCAAACGTCAAAAAGTTTAGACTTTGCTTCATTAAACAAAGTGATTGAGTTTTTGTCTTGAAGTTCAATTTATCTTTATTACGACTAAATGACTTTCTCAAAGTGTAGTATTTGTTATGGTAATCCTTTATCAATTTTACAATACGTACATGACTGACCGTTGGTATAGAAGCTTTGCAGTAAATTTCTTCTATCAGCTATGCAATCTGAAATCCTTGAAAAAGGTTCGCCTTTTACAGATTACGATTTTTCTTCAAAGCAAGTTAACAACACATCTACACATGTGGGTAAAACACTTTGACTTAACAATTTCGGTGCACCAAAAAACGGACAAACAATTAAACATTTAGAAGTTTTCCGGGGTTCCATTATTTATTATTCGGAGAACGGAGAACAGTATAACAAAACTTGAGCATAAAAATATGCTATAAAGTTACAAAAAAAAAAAAACTCACCCAAAGCTAAACACGCTGCACTTTTTGATTCACTTTCAGTTGCTAATTAAAGATGCTGTTTGTTTGGCGGGTCTAGCTGAATAAGTGACAACCAAAGGGAGTGCAGACTGCAGGGACTTAGAACTGTTTCCTAGAATATGTGTAATGTCTAGACAAGTCGGCTGTAGAACAAAAAATATACTGGCACAGCGCCGACATAGTGCGTTCTGGTTCAGTTTTTGACATTTTTTTTCCCATATTTTGAGCCTTATGCACAAACAGAATGTATCTTCTAAAAGTTATATATAATTTTTTTGGGTTCAAATTTTTGTTATCTACTAATAATTTACAGCAGTTTCGATAGAAAAAAAAAATACTTTTTTTTTCAAATTATTTTTTTTCAAATTTCCATTTTTAGCATATATTTTCCTACTTTGAGCCTCATGCGCGAAGCGAAGGAGTCAATTTAGATTTTTTTTTATTTTTTCCCCAAATTTTGGGTACCAAACCACAACTTTTGAGAGGTAATGCGATTTCGAAATAAAAAAAACGATATTTTCGAAATTTGACATTGTAGGCGATTTTAGCCCAATTTAAGGCTGATGTGCAAACTAAAGATCGTATGTAAAAGCTATAAAATATTTTTTTAGATTAAAAATGCACAAAATATTTGCTGCTTATGGCAGTTGCATTAGAAAAAATTAATTTTTTTTTCTTTTTTCTTTTTGAAAATTTCCATTTTTAACACATTTTTTCCAACTTTGAGCCTCATGCGCGAACCGAAGACGTCAACTTAGAATTTTTTTTTTATTTTTCCCAAGTTATGGATACTAAACCACAACTTTTGAGAGGTAATGCGATTTCGAAATAAAAAAATCGATTTTTTCGACTCACCCTACTGTCTATCTCGAATTTCAGCGGATAGAAGAAAAAATCGAGATACGGAGGTTTCGAGATACGGAGGTTGTGATGAAATTTACAACAATAAGCAATTGGAACAAAGTCAAATACTGAATAGATTGTTTTGCATTGATATTGTTGAATATTTTACTGTACGACGTGTTGGGAGTCCACGTTTTACTAATTGCGATGACTATATCGGTCGCAAGTGAATGCATACCTTCAAGTACGAACATAAGTCTTTGAATGATAGTGCAGGAGATGATTTTTGTCTCCAAGTTGATAAAGGTGGCTGTGGAGATGAAATTCAAAAATGAGATTCGTCGAAACTCGAGATAGAGAGGTTTTCGAGAAAAATCATTCGAGATAAACATGAGAAAAAACAATAAATGTATGCTGTAAAAGCAGAGAAATTGAAAAATTTCGACATAAAGAGGTTTCCGAGATAAGCAGGTTCGAGATAAACAGGTTTGACTGTACTGGCAGCCGAGGTTCCAATTTAACCCTTCACTGCACGGTGTGCCAGATCTGGCACAAACCAAATAAACACTCATATATTCCTATGATTTTTAAATGCAGTTAAACTGAGCTTTGTGCCCCTTCTGGAACATTGCTATAATAATTTAGTGTGATGTTTATGCACTAGTTAGTTGCACTAGTCTAGGTATTACAGTTCTTGCTTTTTAAAGAAAGAGTGTCTGCATTTCCGTTAGAAGTGTGCTTAGTCATTATTTCCTTTGTTCTAAAAATGTTTAAATACACTTAGTGGAAAGTTTGTTTATACCACTTATGGCACAAAATACATTGTAGATTATTACACTTATTGGTATACAAAGCATATGCTATGTGCATTGTGCCATATGTAGAACAAACAATTAAAACATCATTTTTGGTGCACATTTTTAAGATTAATTTTTTTCTTTATTTTTCCTGAACTCAGGGCTATTTAAAAGGTAACAAATGATTTTTTTCATGAAAATATAAAAAATCGTGCAGTGAAGGGTTAAAACTGTAAATTGCATAGTAATAGATCGAAAAGCTAGCAATTTTACAGTTTCTTGCAGCAAAGTGAGAAATTTTACAGTTTATTGCCGTAAAATTTAGCTGTATTACTGGACCGTCATTTCTTATTATTTTTCCAGGGGGGGGGGTAGGGGCAAGGGTATATACACAATGTAAATTTGCCACAAAAAAATGGCAAAAACCACGCCTACTTACTTGTAAAATACATTGATTTCCCAAAGTCGTGGGGGGGGGGGGGGCAATTGACTCCCTCCTGAACCCGAATGATGGGCCTGCTGTATCATACTATAAAAACAGCAGAAGTTCCAGTTTAAAACTGGAAACTGTTTAACCTCTTCCCGGCTTTTCCCGAGCTGGACTCGGGCAAGCGAAATGTTCCATTCTGGCTCATCCCGAGTGTAGCTCGGGCACTGTGAAAATTAACACTGCACAACCAGTCTTTCCCGAATTATTTCACATGTCCCTTTTGTAGTTTCGGATGTTTTTATTTACTATTGTTGCTACTAGATAACATAACTATACAGTGTTTTGAGCTGTAGATTTAAGATAAGAGTAGGTTCCAAAGTATAATGATTTCTGGAATATAGAAAAGCCCAACTTTAACAGGTAAATACTCATTTATTACTCATTTATTTTAAATAGATATTTTTTACATTTTATTTTTAGGAAATGTTGCACGCGAATGATGCTATTTTGTTTAAAAAAGATATGTATGTATGAAAATAAAGCATAAAAAAATGACATTTTTTTTTATCCGTAATCCCCGAAAATAAAATGAGCTTGGGAAGGGGTTTAAAAACTGTTAAATTGCACGGTAATAAATTGGTCAAATTTAGCAATTTTTTGCAGTTTTATTACCACAAAATTAAACTGTATAAAACTGTAAAAAGAAACTTTCATTTTTTTACAGTGTGACAAAACCATCTTTTGTAACCCACTTTTAAAAGAGCGATTCTGCCCCGTTCCTCGCGAGCAAAAAATTAAAACAAACAACACCGTCGGCTAAAACACCAGCACTGAAAATCCCACAATTCTTACCCCCACTTTCCATCCCCAAAAAATCCCCAGCAATTCTTCTCTCTCCACCATCGTAAATAAATCTACCCACTAGTCACGGTGGTCACCACCAGTCAAACGGGGTGAACTCGTGGAAGAAGAACTGCCACCCCTCCTCCCCCAACTCCTTACTCCCCATTCTGTCGCATAAAAAATATTCTTATGGGATGGTTTTTGTTTTGTTTATTTTTTTCCCCCCGGAAATGAAAGTAGATTTTGCTTGGACGCTTTAACGGTTTTTGTTGCAACAATGGAATAAACTTTGACTTCAAATTCCAGGGATGAATGTAGGGAAATAGTAGTAGAAGTCATAGTAGGGAAAGAACATGTGTGTATTTACTTTTTATATCGATAAAATTATTTTGCAAATCCTTCTAGCAACAAAAGGAATTGTATTTTGTGGTACTTGTTCAGGGATGCACCGATTCATCGGCCATAATCGGCCAGTTTGGTGATTATTTATAATCGCTCAAATTTTGTCGATTAATCGACGGAAAAAAATTTTTTTTAATTTATTTTTGAAAGTAGTGAACTTTCACTTATGCGCCGGCCCAAGGGACCAACAGAAAAAGGCGCATAAGTGAGAGAGACGTATGAGTGAACAAGCCTATTTAAGGGACTAAAACGCAACATAGGTTTTAATGAGCGAATGCATAAGAATGTTTCTATAGACAAGGGACATATTACTACGGTTTGGCAATTCATGCAATGTAACTACACTGATAAAAAGGAAACAATGTAGCATACGTAATTACAAACTGTTCCCTTTAAAACGATCCATGATGGATAATTGTCCTCCGAGCTCTAGTTCATGCGGAAAAATGCCTTCCGTGAGCAATAAAGGCGAAAGATTAAAGCAGAAAATGAAGGAAAATGATTATTTTTTAAAGAAAATAAATACATTTTTTTACATTTTACGGAAAGTTCGGCGCATAAGTGAAATATTTATCCTTAGAGCGACGCATAAACGAATGATACTATCATTATTTTGCTATGGAGTGTGGTGGGACCATTCAAAATCGTCGTATAAGTGAAAAAGGCGCATAAATGAGGCGGTGTATAAGTGAGAGTTCACTGCATACTTTTATCAAGTGATTACAATGAATAATTATCAGTTGACCATTCTGTCGCATAAAAAATATTCTTATGGGATGGTTTTCATTTTTTTTTTTATTTTTTTTATTTATTTTTTTTTTTTTTTATTTTTTTTTTAATTCCCGGAAATGAAAGTAGATTTTGCTTGGATTCTTTTTGTCGTAACAAATGAGTAAACTTTGACTTTAAATTCCAGTGATGAATTTACGGAAATAGAAGGAAGTCTTCCCCTCTCCTTCCCTGTTCGCTTTTTAAATATGCCAATGTTTATATGGTTTTATTTTTTAGTTTAGTTGAATGACAGGGGTGCTCATCCCCTCCCCCCCCCCCAAGCTCAGTGACGCAAATTGAACCCCAAAATCTTTCACAACCCAACTTGTGCTTTTTTTTACCCCTCTTTTTCATTTTATTTATTTATTTTTTTAAATATTTTTTTTTATTTATTTAAATTGAAACTATTATTTCTTTTACATAGGGTGAGTTCTGGTAAGTGCGTCCACGGGGTAAGTGCGTCCACTGGGAATTATATAAACACTGTCCTGAAATGGCTTCTGCAACACATCGACTGTGTTAGATAATTGTCTAATGATAATTTTACTAGGTAGAATTCAGGCCTGGATTCAATAGACGAAACACAATCAGAGACAACTTAAATGTCTTAAAAAAAACTCCAAAGTAAAGATTGAGAAGGTTTTGTTTCAGTTTCTCTTGTAGTCATACCAAGCAATTGAAGTCAAGGAATGCAAGTTGTTTCTTTTGAGTAATAGCTTCTAATAATATACATGGGGTATTTTGATCAAATACTCTAACTAAAAGTTTTTTATATGACGGTACGCATTCCCTTTCTTTAAAGTAAGGTGGGGGTAAGTGCGTACCATTATGATGGGGCAAGTGCGTACCACTATCATGAGGCATATGCGTACTATTATGATGAGGCAAGTGCGTACCATTATGATGAGGCAAGTGTGTACCATTACGTGGAAAATCCGACTCTCGTAATTCACCTTTAATTTTGCTTATAATTCTTTTATAAGCCGATTATATATCCGACGTCATTTCCATCAAGTATTTATATTTACATTGAATGCGGCATAAGATTTCAATTTCATTCATTACCTCTGAAATATATTGGCTTTTAGATATCAATTAGTAAATTTTTCGTTGAAAATAGCGATCATAAGCCACACTTAATTTAAACCAGAATGACAAATGAAGCAATGAAATTAAGTGAAACACTAAATAGGGAACCAACTGATTCAAAAGACGAAGGTGGAGTAATGAATAAATTATATTAAGAAAATTAAGAACACCTTGTGAAAAACTATTTCAATGTAAAAGAAAAAAAAAGTACAAGTAGTGATCAATTATTGTCTTTTTTTTTTTTTGCTTTTTATTTTGTGTTTTTTCTTACTGCTGCTAATTCTAAAAAGATAATTAAGCTAAATCTAATAAGAAAATATTTTAAAACCGTATTTATTCAACAAAAAAAAAACGAAAAAAATAACGAATTCTTCATTCAGGTAACCTAACGATCTACCATACAAATAGAATTTTAAAAAAATCACAGGGGTACGCACTTACAACAACGCTATTGGACGCACGTCTAATCTTCCATTTAAGAAGGGGTAAGTGCGAACCCTGGCTTAAACACAGACTGATTATAGTATTAAATCAAAATAAACTATGTAGACTATAAGTGATTATTACTAAATAAAAACAACTTACATTTGCTCACTTGGTCTTATTAAAAGGACAAAGGATGAATCACAGACACAACTCTCTCAAAATTCAAATCACAGTTGCTCGTAAGACACGTGGGATATATCACTGATTGCGTTTCATCCATGCAAACAAGTGCTGATCTCTAGTATTAGGAATTATCCCAAGGCAATTACCTAACATATTTAAATATGTGTCAGAAGTTTTTTCCTGCTCATATTCACATAATTTAAGGTGGACGCACTTACCCCGCTAGGTAGGGAAAGTGCGTACCTTAGAATAGGTGTCATAAACCAGGTCACAAAACCTATGCTTATGGTTTATTTGACATATTATATCCTTGACAATCTTAGTAAAGGATCTGGAAAGAAAACTAAAAAAAAATTGTGAGTGTACGAGATTTTTCAACAGAGCAGCATCCTTGAGAACATGAACTTTGAAAAAAAGGGTACGCACTTACCAGAACTCACCCTATTATTAATTTTTTTAAAGTTCGAATTATGCGCAGAACAAAATCGTTTTTTTTTTCCTTCCAGATATTCTAAGCACGCACACAAGCACACAAAATTAAAAAAATTAAAAAATAATAAAAAAGAACTGAAAGAGATAA
The DNA here is from genome assembly GCA_038373865.1 of Uloborus plumipes. NCBI lineage: Eukaryota > Metazoa > Arthropoda > Arachnida > Araneae > Uloboridae > Uloborus > Uloborus plumipes. The sequence continues at coordinate 13,520 of JAXGGA010011275.1, forward strand.
TTTAGATTCAAAAATAAATTTATCAGTTATTTGTATTTAAAAATAAATCAGTAAATAACTTAAATTTAAAAAATAAATTAACTGGGCTCGCTGTAGACGTTTTCAAAATTTTAGGAGAATTTTGGCAAAATTTTAGGAGTAATTTGCGATTTTTTTTCGACTCTAAATAAGTACTTGGCAGTAGTTTATTACATAATACCTGACTAACCAAACTGAAAATAGATTTTATAACTTATAGGGTAAATTACAACCATCAAGTACTTCCACAAAAAAAAAGAGTCAAAATAAAGGAAAAATAATATTTTAATTAATAACCAGCGGTAACCGCCGGCTTTGCCCGTGGTATAAAATTAAAAGTTCATTTGTAAACTAGCTGTCGTGGCCGTCACGAAACTTTCTTCTATATCTATCTTATGAATTCCGGTTACAAAATAAAATACGTACTCGCCCGAGTAATTGGAGACAGCTCCAATTTCCCAATTATCGTAATAACCCTGCAAATGCAGAATCAATGAGCGAAATTGGAAATCATTGCAAAAGTCTTGTTTAGATAAATTGCAAACATTTTATTTGTTAGTAAAAAGAAATTGGCAACAGTTAAAAATTTCAAATCATTGAAAGTTTTCAGCTGTTTTGATAATTAAATAGCGTGAAAGCGATTTTTTAATGAATTAATTTTTCGCATTGTTGACTAAGCGCAAATATCACCCCACCCTCCCCCTGGGGCGATTGGCGCCAAAATTTAATCGATGCTTGCTTTCATATTGGGTTAGTGTTATTCCAAATTTCATTCAAATCGCAGCAATATTTCCCGAGATACAGTAGGTGCAATGACAAAATAAGCACTTTTGATTGCTCCACCCCCCTTTGAGATATTGACACACAAATTGAATCAGCACCTGTACTCAATAGGGTCTACCTATGGACCAATTTTCGTTTGATTCCGCCGGTTACTTCCTGAGATATAGCAGTCACCTCCGCGCAGAACATGTGCGATTGCTCCACCCCCCTTCGAGATATTGACAAACAAATTGAATCAACACCTGTACTCAGTAGGGTCTACCTATGGACCAATTTTCGTTTGATTCCGCCGGTTACTTCCTGAGATATAGCAATCACCCCCGCGCAGAACACGTGCGATTGCTCCACCCCCCTTGGAGATATTGACAAACAAATTAAATCAGCTCCTGTACTTAGTAGGGTCTACCTATGGACCAATTTTCGTTTGATTCCGCCGGTTACTTCCTGAGATATAGCAATCACCCCCGCGCAGAACACGTGCGATTGCTCCACCCCCCTTGGAGGAATTCGCTAAAAAAAGTCAGGTGCACCAGTTCACATGGTGGTACATATGTGCAAAAATTTTTGTTCGATTTCATTCAGTAGTTTTTGCTCTAGCGCGGCCACAAAAACTGGTGACACACATACAGACTCACACACACACAGACACACACACAGACACACAGACAGACAGACATTTTCCAAAAATGGTCGAAATGGACTCAGAGCACCTCAAAACGTGCAAATCCGTCAAAATTCGACATTCGAAAATTTTCACGAAACCAATACTTTCTTCTATATATTAGATATAGAAGAAAGTAAAAATGCAAGAGCTAGGGATTAAACTGCAAAAACTATCGTCTGTTAGTATGAAAGCAACTGTAATTAAAAGAAAACAAAACAATGTAAATAAAATCATTTCATTGCTGCATTTTTGTTTGTCGTCTGCCAAGTTTGGCTTGTGTATCTTTGAAATCGTAAAAAATATTGTCTGCTAGTGGAGAGAAACTTTATTTGAAAGAAAAACATGTGATATGGACCCCACACTACTTCCTTTTACGTGTAATTTTTTTAGTAGATGCCGTAAGTGTTAAAATAATGCTTGGAATGAGTAAGATGACAATTCAAACATTTACGCCCCAAATGTACCACGAAACAAAGCAAACTAGCTGTCGTGGCCGTCACGAAACTTTCTTCTATATCTATCTTATGAATTCCGGTTACAAAATAAAATACGTACTCGCCCGAGTAGTTGGAGACAGCGCCAATTTCCCAATTATCGTAATAACCCTGCAAATGCAGAATCAATGAGCGAAATTGGAAATCATTGCAAAAGCCTTGTTTAGATAAATTGCAAACATTTTGTTTGTTAGTAAAAAGAAATTGGCAACAGTTAAAAATTTCAAATCATTGAAAGTTTTCAGCTGTTTTGATAATTAAATAGCGTGAAAGCGATTTTTTAATGAAGTAATTTTTCGCATTGTTGACTAAGCGCAAAAATCACCCCACCCTCCCCCTGGGGCGATTGGCGCCAAAATTTAATCGATGCTTGCTTCCATATTGGGTTAGTGTTATTCCAAATTTCATTCAAATCGCAGCAATATTTCCCGAGATACAGTAGGTGCAGTGACAAAATAAGCACTTTTGATTGCTCCACCCCCCTTTGAGATATTGACACACAAATTGAATCAGCACCTGTACTCAATAGGGTCTACCTATGGACTAATTTTCGTTTGATTCCGCCGGTTACTTCCTGAGATATAGCAGTCACCCCCGCGCAGAACACGTGCGATTGCTCCACCCCCCTTCAAGATATTGACAAACAAATTGAATCAGCACCTGTACTCAGTAGGGTCTACCTATGGACCAATTTTCGTTTGATTCCGCCGGTTACTTCCTGAGATATAGCAATCACCCCTGCGCAGAACACGTGCGATTGCTCCACCCCCCTTGGAGATATTGACAAACAAATTGAATCAGCACCTGTACTCAGTAGGGTCTATCTATGGACCAATTTTCGTTTGATTCCGCCAGTTACTTCCTGAGATATAGCAATCACCCCCGCGCAGAACACGTGCGATTGCTCCACCCCCCTTGGAGGAATTCGCTAAAAAAAGTCAGGTGCACCAGTTCACATGGTGGTACATATGTGAAAAAATTTTTGTTCGATTTCATTCAGTAGTTTTTGCTCTAGCGCGGCCACAAAAACTGGTCACACACATACAGACTCACACACACACAGACAGACAGACAGACAGACATTTTCTAAAAATGGTCGAAATGGACTCAGCGCACCTCAAAACGTGCAAATCCGTCAAAATTCGACATTCGAAAATTTTCACGAAACCAATACTTTCTTCTATATATTAGATATAGAAGAAAGTAAAAATTGATGTAGCAGAAAAAATACTACATTTTAGTTATAATTCAACTATAATTCCTTCAAAGTACGATATAAAAATTTGGTATGGACCCCACACTACTTCCTTTTACGTGTAAATTTCTTAGTAGATGCCTTAAGGGGTTACAGTACCTCAAAAATGACCAAAAGACCAAAAAAAATTTTATTGCTTATTTCAAAAGTAAAAGTTATTTAAAACACTCAGAAAAAAACAGCATTGTTCTAGCTAAATTATTTAAAAAGTTATGAGTGACTTTAGGGCATACATGCTATGTGTTCTAATGGAAAAGCCAAACTTTAAAGTGCTTTTTCTCGGTGATCAGTTTTTAGTGTTTCTATGTTACTAGAAATGCTAAGGAATTTTTTCTATTAAAGATATCACTTTAAAGCAATATTTTTTGCACTCAGGATAATATATTTAACAAAACTGTGCATGGAATATGCGTTTTATAAATTACAAAAATTTTTAGGGTTTGTTAAACCTCGAAGAACAAAATTTTCTAAGATTTTTTTACATAAAAGGTCACAAAATATTTTCTAATCAAAATATAAGAAAATGAATGCACAGATTTGTTGAGGTTTTCCTTGTGATCATTTCGCAAAAAGAAATTTTGAAATTAGTGCAGAAACAAAAAAGCCTTAGGGTTTTAAAAAAACTGAAATTTTCTTACATTTTTCAAATTTTCAAAAAAAGTTTTCAAAATTTTTGATGTTTGAAAATAAATTATTGATTTTTAAACAAGTGCAGAAACAAATATTTCAAAGAATTAACTTTTTCACTTAAATTAAAGAAATTTGTTAGAAAGGTACTGTAACCCCTTAAGTGCTAAAATAATGCTTGGAGTGAGCTAGATAACAATTCAAAAATTTCCATCCCTAGTTTGCCACGAAACAATGCAAAAAAATGTTTTACAATGATTAATCTCTTAAATATCGCCGATTTTAACATCATTCAAAGGATTTTTCGCAAAATATCGCCAATAGCGCCAAATTGAACCCAAAAAAAATTTTTTTTCGCTAAATTTATTGCCAACTTGGCGATATGTCGCCAAATTGGCGTCAAACACTTGGTGACCAAAAGCTTGGCGAGATATCGCCAAGTGGTCGCGCCAATTCATATCACTTTGGTCTGCATTGAAAGCCCTGATTACCCCATAAAAGGGGTAAATCACCCCCTTGGGGACATTCGAATGCAACCCCAAAGATAGGTGCACAAAAATAAGCCAAAAGAAAAAATAAGAAAAATTTTGTTGCTCACAGAAACCAACAGAAATCTTACCAAAGTTTAAAAGAAGAAGAAAGTTTTCTTTCCTAACTTCAAAAACAAAATAATACATTTTCCGAAATGACATACTTTAGAAAGAACGTTGCAATATCGCAATAAGATAGAAGTAAATATACTGAAATAGAATTGAATGCCAAATTGTAAAAAAGTCGCCAAAAAAATAATTTTTAATATTGTCTTTCATTATTTATTAAATGCAATTATTGCTGCAAATTACAGTCCAACAATAAATAATCACATTGCAAAAGTATATTTGGAGCAATTTTTTCTTTTAAACTCAACTGATCCTAAAAATTTTAAGTATTAGTCATAGAAATTTCGTGCATTATTCTTCACAATGATAATAAAAACAATAAACATCGACAAAGATCAACCAGCAAACGATAAATTAAAAGCTAAATTCGTTCACTCAAGCCATTTGCTGCAATTTATATTGAAATAAATTAATAATGAAGTAAAATATGTTTTGCAGACGATAAATTTAGAATGGTATCCTGTATTTTAAGGAAAGGACTCGATTTCTCATTTGATTGACAGGTGCCATCTTATCACGGTTTTTAATATTTCATTTGACTAATTTTAATAAGGCTTGGAGTTTGGATTGTTACAAAAACAAATACATTTTTAAAATTATTAAGGGAAAAAGAACAAGAAATAAAAACGTAACCATGGTAACAACATGAAAAGTTGATTTCCGTTGATAAAATAATTCATTTCATCTCTATTTTCAAACAAATTTTATTCGCGAGCAAAGCCATTTTAGAATCGTTTGGCTTGCTTTACTGAAGGTAAGCCTTGAATTTCGGGATTCTAAAAACAATTGTTACAGCTCTCCTGATGATCGTAGAAACTTCGAAAAAACGTCATTTTGTGCAGAAAATTTCAAGCTTTCGAATGACATAAGACTTGAAAATGTGTATGGAATATTTCTTCCCTATTTTATCGAATTTCCGCTAAGAATTCGAATAGAAAAAGAACGAAACCGAATTTTTGAAAAAACGCTTCGTAGTGCATTACGCCATGCTACGAACTAATTTGGTGCCAAATTTCATGAAAATCGATTCAACGGTTTTGGCGCTACGCGCGTAACAGACAGACAAAAAGAAGGAAAGAAAGAAAGATCCACCTTCAGCTTTATTATTAGTAGAGAAGAGATAATCTATATATATAAAGATGACGGTGTTCGTTTGTCTGTATGTTTGTAACCGCTGGCCAGAAGCCCCCGCAGCACCCACAGACCTGAAACTTGGCTCAAAAATTCGAACGTACCCCGCCCTCGTGCACCTCGAAGCCCAAATTTTTAATTTCGAATTAGTTATTTTTAAATTAATTAATTAGTCTCATTTTTGGTGTATCCGCCATAATTGAGGGGGGAAAACCTCGCCCCACCCCAAAACATTATATATCGTTGGAAAGGGTTTTTTTTTCTGAAAAAGAAAAGTTTTAGCACGTTTCTGTCCGTTAATTAGGACAGGAGATATTAATTAATCAAATTTAGTCAATTTTCAAGGCCTAACTCTACGCAGAACTGAAACACTAGAGCCATTTTCCTGATCAGCTGCTCTTTTGTCCCTGAAGTTACTTTGTGGTTTAAATTTGCGTATAGATTTAAGCCTTGAAAATTTATTCAATTTGATTAATTAATATCTCCTGTTACTTACTTAACTTTCTGTCTCTTATATTTATTTGGCGAATTGATTTAAACTTTAACATGACTTTAAGTGGAATTTAAAAGGTTGTGGAGCGCATTTGAACTAAAGGATATAATAATTTTTCTTCAGAGGAGGTTCCCGGCCAGTGAAATCTTGATTATTTGAGGGTCACTGTTAGATTGTAATCACTTCAAAGAGATGGTACGAAAGACATTATATTTCTTTCCTTTTAATGTTCACATTAAAATCATGGAAGAATGGCTGTGGCTGATCTACCTGATACAATCGGTTCCCTATGTTAATAAATTTAGATTTGGCGACCAATTTTACATTGAAATTACGGTTAAATCGGTGAATTATCACGGGACGCGGGAGCGTCCCGCCCCGCCAAGAAAACCAAATACAAGCCGCCAAGAAATTTCCGTCGCCAATAAAAATGTAAAAGAGCGACTAGGACTGTTTACGCGAGTAACCAAACCGGGGTTTTCACCCCTCTGTATCTCAGCCCCATAAAGATCCTTAGAGTTCATTTTTGGTATACTCAATCTCCAGCGGCCCCTGACGGCACATACTAAAGCAAAACATCCAGGACCCTCAGGGGGAGGGGTGATATATGTTATAAAATCGCTATTTTTCGCACTTTTTAAAAATTGTTTGACAGGGGTCCAGACTAAACGGTAACTCGGATTGAGCTCTGCTTTTGCACCCACATTTATTTTGTCCCAAAGCTCGGCATAGGGGGTTTTTCGACCCCCCACCCCCTCCCCTCGCTTTTATTTTCCGTATCTTTTCTCCCCGGGGGTCTTTAGTGTTGATTTTTGGTATGAATATTCTCGATGAGACATTGAGGACATTTTCCCAAAATTTACCCCCCGGGGTCATCGCACCCGGAGTTATTAATGCTTAAAATTGGTCCGATTTCTATCTACCAGCTCTGTTCAACATCTGAGCGTTTATGTTTTCATTGTTGGGCCACGAGGAAAGAAAACTCAATGATTTATAATTTTATCTGTTGCCAGTTTCTATTTGTTAACAAATAAAATATTTGTAATTGATTTTATTGCATAGGGCTTTTAACCTTCCGGAAAGCGCGCGACATACCGATACACGAGAGCGCGCGCTGGGTCAGAGTGACCCATATTACATTTTAAGAGCATTTTAACAATATTTAATGAATAATTCAGTAGTAAATCATGATTTTGACAAATATTAATCAAGGATCTCAAAAGTATATCCAAGTTCAAGGGGTCGACTTTGAATGCAGCTACAGTGGACCTGATCCATTTCTTTCAAATAGAAGTAGAGCAGCGAGTGTTTATCCTTGCGCCTGGGTCGAAAAGACCCAGCGCGAACGCTCGAATGTTAAATGGGATCTTCAATTTAGTTCATTTTAATATGAGATCGGCAGTAAGGGTTGGGGTTTTTTTTTTTAACTTTTAATTTAATCGTAGTATTGTTAGCAACTAGCTTTGTTTTGCGTCGGTTCGGGTGGTACATTGTGATTGATTTCAAATTTATCCCAGACTGAAGAAGATCCTTGAACTTTTGCACCAAATGCATGCCGCCAAGAAAACCACAGATGTCGGACCGCCAAGAAAAATGTTGAAGGGAAAAAAACACATGCAAAGTAAATTTTGAAGAGAAAAAAAAACAGGCAAAGAAATAATATTAATGCAAAAACATGTGATATCTCCCCAAAAACAACAGTGTTGTAAAAAAATCCCCCGCCAAGAAAACCTTAAATACTCAGCCTTAAAAAGTTATGATATCGAGTTTTCCCGCCAAGTTTGTGCCAAACTACAACTAACCTGTATGTATAGTTCTTTTAAATTGTTTTCAGTCCTGCCAGGCGGGAAGTTTTTACTCATTAAGCAACCACCTCACAAGACAAAGCTTCCCGCCTGGCAAAACTGAAAACAATTTAAAAGAACTATACATACAGGTTAGTTGTAGTTTGGCACAAACTTGGCGGGAAAACTCGATATCATAACTTTTTAAGGCTGAGTATTTAAGGTTTTCTTGGCGGGGGATTTTTTTACAACACTGTTGTTTTTGGGGAGATATTAAATTTCAAGGGCAATATTGCTGTGGTCATTGAGAGTTTTCGAAAATCTTGGCTCTACAGTTGTGTCAAAAGTTCCATTGAAACGTAAAAATTTCGCTAAAAATAAATAAGTTCGTCACACACACACGAAAAGAAGAAAAAAGTCTTTAAAACTAAAATAATCCTCGCATTGAACACTACAAACTGAAATGGCATTAAAAGTGTCATCAATATATTTTAAAAGGTCGTGGTGCACATTTGAATTAAAGAATATAATAATTTTACTTAAGAGGGTGGAGTGAATTTAAATTTATTCAGTTGACTTTCTTTACATTTTTTGCACGGGCATCGCCGTGCGGGTACTGCTAGTATATTCATATAAGTCAGAAGGCATTTTAACTTTCAGTTGTGCTTTCAAAATGTTTACCATCAAAGACAGGCAATTCTAACTTTTTCCAATTGACCAGCTTCTACAGATAGTAATTCTGTGAAACAGTTAGTTCCATAAAGTTTTAACTCTAGCAGCTTTCCACAGCTTTTATTCAAATCCTATTTTAATTTATATTTTTGTAGTTTCAACGAATCTGCAAATCTATATTTTTTTTTCCATCTTAGTTCGTTATTAAGTTTTTCCGTTTTATCTATTAACCCATTAATGCCTGACATTTTTTTTTCCAAAAATATTTTGTATACTGGTTACAAACAGTGTTTAATGGACAGGAAAAAAAAATATTGTGTAAAAAAATTGTCTTTTAAAAGTGACGATAGACCCCAGAGGGTACATACTTTTTTTACTAAAATTTTTTTCTGCCTACGATATAATATTTAAAAAGACATTTTATAAGAAGAAATAAAATCAGCAATTAACATAAACTGGGAAGCTGGGAATAACTTTGAAAACTTAGCTTTTTTTCTTGAGATTGTGAACGATGTCATTTTTGATAAAGATCATATTAAAACTGCTACAGAACACACTTTACAATGGTTATGTGCTGCAATCTGTTAATAACGAATTGAAACAATACCGAGGTACTAATTGAACACTATTATTTGGTTGAAATGTTCATTTTAGGGAAATTCAGACCCTTCTTTGGACCGTCCCTAAAAAGGGACGCTAGGCATTAATGGGTTAATACAATAGGGCCCAGCCAACACTTCGTGAAACTAATCATTGAGGCCTGTTGTGTTCATTGTTACGAACTGAGAACCATCTTGTATCACCAAACATTTTGTAGTTTGTAGTTTTTTCCCTTTCTCCTCGCCTGTTTTCGAACGTTATTAAAGAAAATGAATACAATTAATTTTCCATTGCTAGACAACTAGGGAAAATTTTAATGTGTAAAATGATTTACATATAAGTATCATTAAATCATGCTACGACTTTATGACTTCTATTAACCGCTCTTAATGACTTTGATTTCAAAATTTTAAAATTATCCTTAAAAAATACTTAAATTGCTTGCTAATGTCAGTTTCTTAATTACCAGAAAAGCTTCCTAGGCAAAAAGTTTTTCAGACGTACAACAAACTTTCGATTTAAAACTAGTAGGGTAATACCCAAGTAGCATCAACTCATCGGATTTTGCTCGGCCGATCAACAAACTCATCGTAAACTGATCCTGTAACGCACGATGACATCGTTCCGATCAGTATCTGAGCACGGTTTTCGATGAGCTACTTTTCATCGGAAAGCGATATCCTTCCGATCAACTTTCCCGATGAAAATAAGCCGAGCTATTTTCCATCGGAAAACGATATCCTTCCGATCAAGTTTCCCGATGAAATTCCTCGGCACGGGACTGTTCTGCTCGTAAATTGCTCCAAATCTCATCGTATTCTCATCGGATTTTGCTGCTCGGATTCTGCTTGGCCGATGAGACATATTGGATGATCGGCCGATGAGAATTTCATCGGGTTTCGATGAATGGCCGATCATCGGCCGATGAGATGATGCTGCTAGGGTATCTACATATTGTCAAAAGCCCACATTACTGCTTTTCAACTTTGCCTATTTCTCAAAAAAAAAAAAAGTAGTGTGATATTTTCAGTAGCATTTTTGAATGATGGCGACGGGGCCATCGGGAAAAATCGGCACCTGAGAATGTTATAGGAGGCGAGGAGCCCCGTGCGTTCGAGGAGTCCTTGGAGGGAAAAGGGTTACAGTTTGTTACGTTACAGCAGCAATTTTACAGTTTATTAGTGTAGAATTAGCATTTTTTCTACAGTTTATTACTGTAAAATTAGCAATCTTATAGTTTATTACTGTAAAATTAGCAATCTTACAGTTTAGTACTGTAAAATTAGCAATCTTACATTTTATTACTGTAAAATTAGCAATCTTACAGTTTATTACTGTAAAATTAGCATTTTTTACAGCTCGTTGCAATAAATTAGCTGTATTATACTGTAAAAACAAGAAATTTCTTTTGCTTTTTTTAGGTACATGCATTTATTTTTATATATAAAGTCGATTAGCATGATAAAATGCAAAATGAACAATTTTTACTATCCATTGCTGCAGATAGGGAAGAAGGAATCGGAGCAGTATAAGGGCCCTGCTCCACATCAGGCGTAAAACGCGACCGAAACCGAAGGCAGAAACCGAAATTCCGGGTACTTTCCATAGAAACGCTATGTAATCCATTTTACGTTTCTGCTTTATTTTTCTGCTTTACGTTAATGTGGAGCAGGGCCCTGAATTTGACAATTTTTTGGGTTTGCCTGGCGAGCAGATTTACATACAACAAGGCTACTTGCGCCCACAGGGGGGGGATTATGACGCAATATATGCCATCGAAATTTTTGCGGGGGATTTTTTTAAACTAATTTATTTATTCATTTAAATTATTCATTAATTCTTTTTTATTTAAATTATTAACGAATTTTTTTAATGAAATTTTCATTAATTTATTTTTTTGATTTAAATTATTTCTTTTATTTCTTTGTTATTATTTATTCATTCATTTATTTATTTACTTTTTTTTGCGTGCGTGTGTAGGCTTGGTATGTCTGGGTGGGAAACAAAGCGATTCTATTCTGCGCACAATTCGAACTTTTAAAAAATTGATAATATATAAAAAATATAATGATCTAAAAAATTAAAGAAGTAATATTAAAAAAAATTAATTAAATTAAAAATGAAGGGCGGATCCAGCTTCTGGTTTACGACGGTGTCATTTTCGGAAAAGGGGGGGGGTAAAGTGGAATTTTTATCAAAAAAGGGGGGTTGACAATTTTTTCGTAATATAAAACCCAAAAATGCCATTTTTTGCTATATTTTGTCGGTTTAGGGGGGGACCTCCATGACCCCAGGCCCGTCATTTCAAGTTTTTCTAGGGGGGGAGGATGCGAACACAATGCAATTTCTTCGGAAAACAACAAAAACCACGCCATTTATGAGTAAATACATTGCTTTGTCAAAGTCAGGGGGGAGGGCAATTGACCCCCCTAAATGACGGTCCTGCATGACGCCCTCCCCCTCTGGATCAGCGCTAGATACAAGGGGCCCGCCTTGGCTATCGGCGGCCCTGGTCGCACCAGAGGCCGTTTTCCCCAGAGAAACCGACAGCCGAGAAAGTTCGGAGTAGCCACGTGCCCGGGGAGTGTGCGCGGAGAGAGAGAGAAAAAGTCGTCTGTCCTTTGGCGGGAAGAGGAATGCCGAGGTCAGGCGGAAGGAAGAGGATGGGGTCAGGCGGACGCCCCCCGGGGCGCCGACAGGTGACCGGAGATCAGATCGGACAGAAAAGGAGTGAGGAGAGAGAAGGTCTTGGAGATATTGATGTTCCTCTGGCGCTCCGATGCTATGTGGTAAGGGAAAGCTGGAGACTAATACATTTGCTAGTCGCCAATAAACCAAATACAGAGAACTCTCACTTATGCGCCGCCCCAAGGGGCCAAAAGAAAAAGACGCATAAGTGAGAGAGACGTATAAGTGAACAAGCCTATTTAAAGGACTAAAACGCAACATAGGTTCTAATGAGAGAGTGAATAAGAATGTTTCTATAGAAAAGGGACATATTACTACGGTTTGGCAATGACTGCAACGTAACTACAGTGGTAAAGAGAAAACAAAAATTGTAGCATACCTAATCACAAACTGTAACCTTTAAAACGATCTATCTACTTATATTAAAAACTGAGTATCTTTCTAACTATCTTTCTATCTTTCTTTCTATCTTTCTTTCTATCTTTCTATGTCACGCTTATTTCTCCTGAACGCCAATGAACTGAAAGTCGAACCAGGTACCGATAGATAGGTAATTTTTCAAGCTTCATTAGTTTCAATTTATATAATTATACGATTTTAATTAGCGAAGATATCAATTAATAAGTAGTCAAATTTAAAGCGATTAAGCCTAATAAATGATTAAATATGAAATCCATTTTTGCATTGCAAAACGTGGTTGCCATGAAACAGTAATAAAAATGATAATGAGAATTTTGAATGAAGGCTTAACTAAATCAAACACGAAACTCATAAGCGGGCCACTTACGTAGAATTTTTATCGCTAGCTACTGGTAATATTTTGAAACATTTATTTGTTGAAGAGCCATCTACTTATATTAAAAACTGAGTATCTATGTCTGCTTTTTTCCTTTGAGCGAGCTGAACTTACTGAAACTTTCCTCACCATCTTGAAGGCGTGAAGCATCTCAATAATTCGAATGATTTTTTTTATATAGGAAAAAAATAAAGGCGTGAAGCGCCTGTAAGCGAGCCGCCTTGGCGGGGAGTAGTTTCTTTAAATTTTTTTCTCACTACTTTCAGGGCACGAAGTGCCCGTGCAACGCCGGGCCACGTGCGTGGTATGTCTTGAAATCGAATGAACATTAAATTATATCAAATAATATAACTTCAGAATGAGGTAAAAGTTAGAGAGGGGGGACGTTATGCATCAACATGCCGCAGGAAGCTAATCTAGCTGCCCTGGCAGCTAGTAATAGATAAATTGTCCCTCTCCAAACTCTAGTTGGTGAGGAAAAAATGTCTTCCGTGAGCAATAAAAGCGAAAGATTAAAGGGGAAAGTAAGAAAAAATGATTATTTTTTAAAGAAAATAAATTATATTTTTGACATTTTACGGAAAATTCGGCGCATAAGTGAAATATTTATCTTTCGAGCGACGCATAAACGAATGATACTATCATTATTTTGCTATGTAATGTGCAGGGACCATTTAAAATCGTCCTATAAGTGAAAAAGACGCATAAATGAGACGGTGTACAAGTGAGAGTTCACTGTAATCTTTAAATTAGTTCAAAAAAAAAAAAACTGAAAAATATTCTTTTAGACGGACTTATAAATAGATCAGCACGTAATCTAAGAAAAAAATAGAGAAAATTACAACGTTAAGAAGGCACAAATAAGCAGGGATACTGCAGACACGTGTTTCGGCGTTACAAGGAACGCCTTTTTCAATGCGAAAAATTGGGAGCTTATGGATACACAGACAACAGACAAAAACGGCTTCTGATGCGACCAAAGATGGGCCGCCGAGAGCCAAGGTGGGCCCCTTGCTGCAGGGGTGCCCATCCCCCCCCCAGCCCCCAAAATTTTTCACAACCCTCCTGTTCTTTTTATTTTATTTTTATCCCTCTTTTTTATTTTATTTATATTTTGTCGGATGTCTGTGCATCCATAAGCTCCCAATTTTTCGCATTGAAAAAGGCGTTCCTTGTAACGCCGAAACACGTGTCTGCAGTATCCCTGCTTATTTGTGCCTCCGTAACGTTGTAATTTTCTCACATCAATAGCATAAAGGTATTGTAAAACTTCATAAGTAATATAGTTTATAGAATATAGTTTAGCTTTTCGTATTGATGATAGTATTAAATATATTACTTTTATATTTGTAAAGAACGTGCATTTTATCTTTTATTCAGAGCTACATACATACCCACATGTAAAACGAAAAAAAGCGTTTTGAAACAGCTGTTTTTTTTCAGTATAATATAGCTAATTTTACAGAAATAAAACTATAGATATAATAGTAAACTGTAACATTGCTAGTTTACAGAAATTAACTAAAATTGCTAGTTTCAGTTTATTACAGTGCATTTTACAATTTTAAACTGGAACCTCTGCTACCTGTATTTTGCACTTGTTTTTACAGTACAATACAGTTAATTTTATTCTAATGAACTGTAAAGTTGCTATTTTGCAGTAATAAACTGTAAAATTGCTAATTTTACAGTTTATTATTCTGCTTTTATAATTTTAACCCATTAATGCCTAGCGTCCCTTTTTAGGGACGGGCCAAAAAAGTGTCTGAATTTCCCCTAAAATGAACATTTCATCCAAATAATAGTGATCAATGAGTACCTTGGTATTGTTTCAATTCGTTAATAACAGATTGCAGCACATAACCATTGTAAAGTGTGTTCTGTAGCAGTTTTAATATGATCTTTATCAAAAATGACATCGTTCACAATCTCAAGAAAAAAAGCAAAGTTTTCAAAGTTATTCCCAGCTTCCCAGTTTATGTTAATTGCTGATTTTATTTCTTCTTATAAATGTCTTTTTAAATATTATATCGTAGGCAGAAAAAAAATTTAGTAAAAAAAGTATGTATCCTCTGGGGTCTATCGTAACTTTTAAGGGACAATTTTTCTTTCCTTAATAAAAAAATTATTTTTTACATAATATTTTTTCTATTATTTTTCCTGTCCATTAAACACTGTTTGTAACCAGTATACAAAATATCTTTGGAAAAAAATGTCAGGCATTAATGGGTTAATCACAAATTTCATGAATTTGCCCGGGAACTAACAGTCAAAAAACAATGGGAAACTGCAAATCGTGATAGGAAGGTGCCACTTGGTAGGAATGTTGTTTATGGCTATACTACGAAATTAAGACCCAGAGGCACTTGCAAAAACCTTTTCAAACCAAGATGGCGGCGTTTTTCAAAATGGCTGCCAATGCTATTGTTTTTTAAATATAAATCATACAAAACTGGTTTTTGCTTCAAATTATAGGTTTTTCTGGTTGAGGATTTCATTTTGAAAGTAGAAAATTGCTAAATCATCATTTTAATGTTTATTTGCTTATTTTCTTTGAGAATTAAATCATTTACAAAATATATTATATGCAGTGTACAAGACTCGACCTTTTGTCGAAGAAAAAAACTGTCAAAACCTGGAGTGTTGGAAACCTAACCATCCTCAAAGTAGTCTCCTAAGAACTCCACACACTTCTCCCAGCGCTGCTACAATTGTAAACAGCCTTCCGAGATGGCCCGCTTTGGAAGAAAGCGTATTTCGACTGCCGTATAATTCATAATGTCCTTTTTTGTTTGAAATCTCGTTCCATTCAATCATCTCTTGAGTTTCGAAAGCAACCTGAAGTCTCATAGGGCCATATCAGGAGAGTAAAAAGCCTGTCAAAACATAAGAGTCTGGCTTTTTCTCGTTTTTTTTCTTTTTTGCTGTCGTCATTTTTTAACAAAATTAGATGCATTAGGCTGCTTCAGTTGTTCATCATTTTCCTTGAATTTTTTTAAAAAAGAAGAAAGAATTGAAAAAGGAAAAAAAAAAAAAAAAAAACGACGGCGCATCACTTTATACGCTTTACTTTTTAAGGGGTCACAGTACCTCAAAAATGACCAAAAGACCAAAAAAAATTTTATTGCTTATTTCAAAAGTAAAAGTTATTTGAAACACTCGAAAAAAATAGCATTGCTCTAGCTAAATTATTTGAAAAGTTATGAGTGACTTTAGGGCATGCATGCTATGTGTTCCAATGGAAAAGCGAAACTTTAAAGTGCTTTTTCTCGATGATCAGTGTTTAGTGTTTCTATGTTACTGGAAATGCTAAGGAATTTTTTCTATTAAAGATACAACTTTAAAGCAATATTTTTTGCGCTCATTATAATATTTTTAACAAAACTGTGCATTTAATAAGCACTTCATAAATTACTAAAATTTTTAGAGCTTTTTAAAAATTGAAAAACAAAATTTTCTAAGAATTGTTTAGATAAAAAGTCACAAAGTATTTTCAAACCAATATATAAAAAAATGAATGCACAGATTTATAAAGGTAATTCTTGTGATCATTTAGCAAAAAGAAGTTTTGAAATTAGTGCAGAAACAAAAAAAACCTTAGGGTTTTTAAAAAATTGAAATTTTCCTATTTTTTTCAAATTTTCAAAAAAAGTGGGCAACATTTTAAATGTTTGAAAATAAATTATTGATTGTTAACTAAGTGCAGAAACAAATATTTCAAAGAATTACATTTTTCATGCAAATTTAAGAAAATTGTTAGAAAGGTACAGTAACCCCTAAAGTTTATCTCATTACATTTTGAAATTATTTTTAGAAAGGTACTGTAACCCCTTAAGTTTCTCTCATTAACCTTTGAAATTATTTTTAGAAAGGTACTGTAACCCCTTAAGTTTCTCTCATTAACCTTTGAAATTATTTTTAGAAAGGTACTGTAACCCCTTAAGTTTCTCTCATTACTATTGAAATTATTTTTTGCTGAATTATATAAAGAGTCACGTTCAGGACAGATAGGCCGTGTTTCGGTTAAATGCCCAAATTTATCTATCGCATTTCTTTTACTCTGAATAATCTTAAAATAAGTTTAAAAAAACCAAAAAATACTCTTTTTGATACACTAACACAGCGTTTCTTAAACTTTTTTACAAGTGAAACGCTTTTTGCTGTCCACTTTTTTGGCGGAACCCTTGTTTTTATTTCTATCCTCCTCCCCCCCCCCCCCACACACACAGCAGCAGCTTGAATGCAACATTCTTACATCACACACATTTATTGTTTGAAAAAAAAAAAAAAAAAAACTGCAGAAATAACCAAATTTTATAAAATACTTTAAATAACATACTATTTTTTTTTTAACATTTTAATGAGATGAGTGGAATTGTATGTTTTGCAATACTATGTAGGCAGAGAGTCCTACAGATCAAGTTCGCTAGTTCAAATTATTCCGTCGGGCGCCAGTTGAGAGATTTAGCAGGTTATACAAAAGCAAAATGTATTACTTTTTCGTATTTTGAGCTACCCCCCCCCCCCCCTATCACCGATTTTTCCTTCGGCTAAAAGTGAACAGGAGACAGGGTTGTTGCTTTAAATTTTAAGTTTTGATTTCAACTTTCTTTGCTGGAACTTTTGAGAACTTCGTTCAACTATTATGAAAGGAAGGGAGGAAAAGTTTCGCGGAACCCTTCCGTGATCTTCGTGGAACCCTGGGGTTCCGCGGAACACAGTTTAAGAAACGCTGCACTAATACATCAACATGCAATATAGTTTAGCCTTTTGTTTTTATATTATTACTAGCAGAACCCGGCAGACGTTGTTCTGCCTAGATGTATATTTCGTCTTCACATGGTGTTTTGGATGTAAAAATCTATAAAGCGTTGTTGAAAATAGGCATGAAAGATTTAAAAAATTCTAAATCAAGCAAAGTTGAAATTACGCACTGAACAATCTACAAATAGGCCACCAATTATTTTTATAAAAATTAAAAAATACTGAACAATGAAAAACTTTACACATAATTTGATTTTAGATAGGAATTTTAGTTACACATCAAGACGAAGAAGCTCTCCACAAATCGTGAAAAGAGATCTTCGTTTTGAAAATAAAATATAGAGACACATAAAATGTATAACGTGACTGGACCATGAATAGCTCTTTTAAATTAATTGAAAAGCAGAGAGAGAGAGAGCAG
Organism: Uloborus plumipes; assembly: GCA_038373865.1. Taxonomy (NCBI): domain Eukaryota; kingdom Metazoa; phylum Arthropoda; class Arachnida; order Araneae; family Uloboridae; genus Uloborus; species Uloborus plumipes. Next base: position 31,369 of record JAXGGA010011275.1, read on the forward strand.
TGAATAGTAATAAAATGAAATTGACATATTTACAATAGAATGTGACTGGACCACAAATAGCTACTTTAAAGTTATAAAAAAATCACGGTGAATAAAAATAAAGAAAAATGTACACATTTAGAATTACGTTGCAAAAATGCACTGGACAGTCCCTAAGGTAGACCATCAATCGCTCTTCTAAAATCAAAAAAAAAAAAGCACTGTGAACAAAAACAATGAGAAATTTACACATTAACAATTACGTTCTAAAAATGCACTGGACATTCCAAAAAAGTAGACCATCAATTGCTCCTTCAAAAAAAAAAAAAAAAAAAAAAAAAAAAAAAAAAAAAAAAAAAACACGGTGAACAGTAATAAAGAGAAATATACATATTTACAAAAGTAAAAAAATCAATTGTTCCTTTAAATGCAAAAAAAAAAAAAAAAAAAAGCACGCTGAACAACAACAAAGAAAAATTTACGTATGTACAATTACGTTGCAAAAATGCACTGATCAATTCAAAAAAATAGACCATTAATTGCTACTTTTATTTCAAAAAAAAAAAAAGAAAAAGAAGCACGGGAAACAATAAAAAAGAAAAATGTCCTTCTGTACAATTACGTTGTAAAAATGCACTGATCAATCCAAAAAAGTAGACTATCAATTGCTCCCTTAAGTTCAGAAAAAAAAGCATGGTGAACAAAAAAAAATCACAGATGTACAATTACGTTGTAAAAATGCACTGATCAATTCAAAAAAGTAGACCGTCAACTGCTCCCTTAAATTAAAAAAAAGGAAGAAAAAACGGTGAACAATAATAAAGAAAAATTTACATATGATAAATTACGCTGTAAAAATGTACTGAACAATTTACTTTTTGGCAATCTGAAATCAATTTGAATATTATATTTGGCGCTAAATGTACACCATTCCATAAGGCGTTAAAATAACTTCCAACATTACGGTATATCATAGCAAATAGTATGGACATGAAAACAAACTATTGATTGGATGTTTGGCGAGAAAATATAATAACATACTTTGATAAAGAACAAAATAATGTTCGTCTGGAAAATAATGCATGACATCTAAACCTCTGCAAATCTAAAGGAGTTCCGAAACATAAAACTGAATCTCATTTGTTTTTAAAAAAAGATTAATCTATTAATCAAATACCTTTTTTATTTTTTATACTTGAGATAGTTATTGGGAAAACTTCCATTATTGAGGGCTCTTGGCGCGATTCAAAAGATCGCCAAATTTACGGTAGCAAGCAATTCCAACTATCTGCCAGAGAATTGAGTTGATACACTAAATACTCGATTGGATTGATGAAAGCCTTCGAAAATGGCGTTTTAAATTGAAATTACAGAGACAGAATCAGGTCTAAAATTGAGATAAAAAAAATAACTACTCATCGGATTTTGTTGAAACTGGTCTCTAAACCTTCCCAGTACCAAAAGGAACAAACGGTGAAAATTTCAGGCAAATCTCCCGAGTAGTTTCTGAGATCTTAGGGAACACACAAAAAACACATTTACCAACATTCATTTTTATATACAGGGTGTCCACTCCAATCGTGGACCAATAGCTAATTTCTAAACGGTTAGAGATTAGGGTGGAGCGAAAAAAACAAAGTTTTTATTTTCGAATCGTAATAGTGCGGAAAAGTTGCGATTGGTGAAGACTTACAAAACAAAACAAAAATTTTTGAAATCGGATAATATCTTCCGTTCCCGCAACGAGCCTGAAATTTTGAAAAAATGAAAATTTTCATGTGTTTTTAGCGATTTTTTAAAATTTTTGTTTTAATGTTTCATTTTAATGCTCTTGGACAGAAAAGTTACGTTTGGTGAAGCCTTCTGGAATTTTGAAAAATATATTGAAATCGAATAATACCTTCTGATCCAGGAACAAGTCAGAAAAACCAAAAAATTATAAAACTTCAGCCTTTTTTGGGGTGATGAAAAAAAATTAAAAAAAAAAAGTTCTCATTTTTTTTTCTTTTTTACCCGGTATCATTGCGTAACGCCTTTTAAAAAGCAGTATATTACTCTTAAACATTAATTTTTTTCTTGATTTTTCAGGTATCTTCTAAACATGCAAAACTACCATTTTTTACAACAATGAAACATTTTCAAATAATCGAATGTTATAAAATATTTTCCAAAATTTCTACAATCCAGTACAAAAATCCACTAAATAAAACACCCACTCAAAAAAAAGCCCAATTTTAATCACTAAACTATAAACAATTTTAATACCTAACTAATTATACACAGTTTCTTAATCCTCTTTTGTAGTCTGTGCCTTCTATAATTATGTTACCTAACTTAACTGACTACCCACAGAATCCTTTAACATTAATTTAATTAGAAACTAATTTTAAAATTAAAACTTCTTTAAAATTAAACCTAGTTAGGTTAGGTAGTGTATAGAATGAGACTGCAAAATTCAATTAAATATTCAGAAACTAACATATAATGAGGTAGGTATTAAAATAGTTTATCGTTTAGGGATAAAAAATATTGTTCATCTTATGAGTGAGTGTTTTGTTCAATGGATTTTTGTACTGAAAAAGTTAAACAAATTTAATAATTAGGTATTGGTATGAAGTTGTATGTAAATATTATGTATTATTTTTTTCTGTTTAGCTCCCAGTTGTTTTTTAATGGCGGTTTTGTTTTTAATGCGCTTTTACTAGTTTCACATGTGGGTTTGTCAGTATGTATGTAACTCTGAATAAAAGATAAAATTCACGTTCTTTAAAAATATAAAAGTGATATATTTAATACTATTGTTAATACTAAAGGCTAAACTATATTATTACATGTTGATGTTATTGAATGCTATTATTAGTACTAAAGGCTAAACTATATTACATGTTGATGTATTATAAGGTGCATGTAAACTTATAATTTGAAATGGTTTAAAGCTTTATAGTTTGATTAACTCTAAAAGCGTATTTTTTAGTTTTTTAAACTTAAGTTTAATTATTTATTTTAAAATAATTTTGTGTATGAAAAATTAGAAATCAACAAAATCTAAAATTTGTTTTGTCTTCTACACTAATACATTCCTTATATTTATGGCTTTCATATGAAATGTGTTCCAAAATCATCACCGAGATGCTTATAGTAACCTTTTAAGCACAAGTTTCTCTGCAATCGTATTTCAAATGTTCAATTGCCATGATAACATGTTCTAACATTTTTTGCATAAGGCTAATAGGGGTGTGTGGGGCAGTAGTGCCCTCTCCTTGTCAAATGCTTTCCAATCCTTAATTTTTGTTACACCTTGCCCCACTTTGCCTGGGACTGTGTTACTGTAGGCACCAAGATCATCTTAAAGCAAACTAAAAGCAACTAAAAAGCAAAAAATAATAGATAACATTTACATAAAATTTTTTACCCATACCTAATTATTAAATTTGTTTAACTTTTTCAGTACAAAAATCCATTGAACAAAACACTCACTCAGAAGATGAATAATATTTTTTATCCCTAAACGATAAACTATTTTAATACCTACCTCATTATATGTTAGTTTCTGAATTTTTAATTGCATTTTGCAGTCTCATTCTATACACTACCTAACCTAACTAGGTTTAATTTTAAAGAAGTTTTAATTTTAAAATTAGTTTCTAATTAAATTAATGTTAAAGGATTCTGTGGGTAGTCAGTTAAGTTAGGTAACATAATTATAGAATGCACAGACTACAAAAGGGGATTTAGAAACTGTATATAATTAGTTAGGTATTAAAATTGTTTATAGTTTAGTGATTAAAATTGGCGTTTATTTTAGGAGTGGGTGTTTTATTTAGTGGATTTTTGTACTGGATTGCAGAAATTTTTGAAAATATTTTATAACTTTTGATAATTTGAAAATGTTTCATTGTTGTAAAAAATGATAGTTTTGCATGTTTAGAAGATACCTGAAAAATCAAGAAAAAAATTAATGTTTAAGAGTAATATAGTGCTTTTTAAAAGGCTTTACGCTATGATACCGGGTAAAAAAGAAAAAAAATGAGAACATCTTCTTTAATTTTTTTTCATCACCCAAAAAAAAGCTGAAATTTTATAATTTTTTTGGTTTTTCTGGCTTGTTCCTGTATTAGAAGGTATTATTCGATGTCAATATATTTTTCAAAATTTCAGAAGGCTTCACCAAACGTAACTTTTCCGTTCAAGAGCATTAAAATAAAACATTAAAACAAAAATTTTTAAAAATCGCTAAAAACACATGAAAATTTTCATTTTTTCAAAATTTCAGGCTCGCTGCGGGAACGGAAGATATTATCCGATTTCAAAAATTTTTGTTTTGTTATGTAACTCTTCACCAATCGCAACTTTTCCGAACTATTACGATTCGAAAATAAAAACTTTGTTTTTTTCGCTCCACCCTATTAGAGATAAGCAGATAGTTTATTTAGGAAAAAATCTCCAAATTATGAAAGGAATTTTGGGTCTATTCAATGTTTTTCAAAAAATCAAATTTTGAAAGAGTTACGAAATTTAAATTTTTATACAGCCCCCCAGTCCTATCAATCATATTTAGTAAAACATTCTTGACACTGTAACGTTTAAAACTAAAAAAAAAATCACTCTTCTACCACAAAAATTGACCGAGTTATGACGTTTTGAAAAATCAAGGTTTTGAAGGATTTCGCATACGGTCCCTTAAGCGATCTCTCGATGACGTCATGAAACAATGCAAAATCTTGATTTTTCAAAACGTCATAACTCGGTCAATTTTTGTGGTAGAAGAGTGATTTTTTTTTAGTTTTAAACGTTACAGTGTCAAGAATGTTTTACTAAATATGACTGATAGGACTGGGGCGCTGTATAAAAATTTAAATTTCGTAACTCTTTCAAAATTTGATTTTTTGAAAAACATTGAATAGACCCAAAATTCCTTTCATAATTTTGAGATTTTTTCCTAAATAAACTATATGCTTATCTCTAACGGTTTAGAAATTAGCTATTGGTCCACGATTGGAGTGGACACCCTGTATATAGATAGTGCTTTCAAATACATAGTTGGACACCCTTAAACCGGCCCCTGAAAACAATTTGGAAGATTTTGATCAATTTCAGTTTTTTAGAAAAAAACGAATGTTTAATGAGTACTATTAAAATAAATCGGTTTTAAGCTATATTGACGGCTTTTTAAACTTTGTTTAACATAATTGAACTCTAATAAGATGATAAAAAAGGTGTTTTTTGAAAAAGAAATAAGAAAAGCAATTTCGGAATTTTTGACCAAAGATGGCTGCCGGAGGGGTTTGGGTGGGGATTTCGGAATGGCTCCCCTTCTAAAAATGTTTATAAATATATTGTCTAGATGCATACCAACTTTCATGCTTTTATCACAAAATGCAGTTTCCGGCTATATTTTGGACCATAGCCCCTCTACTAAAATCAAAACTTTAGTAGAAAGGTTCATCCATTGTTGATCAAGTGACAGTGTTTGAAGAATCGACAAAAAGGTTTCACTAGTTCGAAGTAAGTCACATTTTTTTTCGTTTATTGTTTGAAATAATGTTTAGTATAGCTTATTTATACAATTCAAGTAAAATGTTCAGTTTAATCAAATCAAGTAAAATGACAGTTCGTAAATATCTGCCACATTGGGCAAGATGACGAACTCGGCATCTATTGCAGAGAAAATTGTATTGCCATTGTATGGTTTCCAACGCACATCACTCAGATTGCAATAATTTGAGTCCACATCTTTCAGACGTTTAAAAACTTATTCCCGTCATGCTCTTGATGATGCTTTCGTGTCAAATATAAAGGAACCTGTTATGATAAAGATATTTTTCAACTCTTTAGCATTACTTTGCTTTTGTGTTTTTCTCATTTCGCATTACCCATGAATTACAAATATGCTCCATTATTAACTAAATTTATTTCATGTGATTTCACACGAAATTGGCATCTTTCCCCATGTGGGGGTATAATTACATTTTCCAAATCACCCGATATGTCATGAAATTGTAAAGTAATTTTTATTTTAATTACACAGAGCTTTATAAATTGAGGTTCATTTTATATCGAAAACTCCGATACTTTGAGATATAAAATGAACCTCAATTTTCTTACTTAATATCAGTTACCATTTTCTTTTCAAAAAATAAAAAACTGCTGGTTTCATTATTTTTCTCCATGATCCTTATACTTTACTTCCTAAAATTGAATTAAAAAAATGATGCAGACTATTTCCGATGGCTCAAATACAAATGTTTGTCAAAATAATTTTTAGTGCAATCGAGTCTTAACCATCCATCATCATTTCTTAAACGTAGAAGTAGTTCATTGAAATCTATTTTTAAATAACTGGCAGAACTTAATTTTGGCGAAAATTAGAGTAGAATGTTGGGTACGTCCTATTAAAATTTGTCACATGAATGTCTGAAATGTTTTAAAATAATTTAAGAACAGTTGGAAGTTCAGGTGAAAATTTGAAGAAACACATCCCTGTACCCATCTGGGTGGGGGAGGGGGGGTCATGTCCCTAACTCTGGCATTGTATTTTTTTTTAGTTTGAAATGCACATAGCCTCCTTAGAAAAAAAGCCCAAAATGCAAAATGTTTAGACTATTTATTATTTACTCTATTATGAACATGGGACTCTACACTACACCATAGCTCAAGTATATGTTTACTATCAATCTATACAATATATAGCTTACCTGTCCATAGTTCAGTTGATGAAAGAAAACTGATAGAAACCACAACAAACGAAAACTAAAGGACAGGTTTAGAAAGTTCGCTTTCTTCGTTTCAAATGATAAGCTTAGATAAGCATCGTGACAATCTTCATTGCCCGAGTGAAAAAAAAAAAAAAAAAAAAAAAAAAAACGAAGGTCCTTATTCAATTGTCTCTGTCCTTGAAACGATGCAATTTAAGGAAGTACAAGACCTTTTCTTATATGGAAGTACAAGACCTTACTCTTGTACTTATGTCATTGCTGTTTACTTTTTTTTTGCTGCTATAAGATCAGAGGTATATGGGTGATTCTACGCTATTTGAATTCAGACTGGCAATGGAAAAACCTCATGTAATACTGATTTTATTAATGTTTTTGTATGCTTAAGCATTACAAACCATTATCTTTTATATGGACCATCCAATTAATTCACTACAATTATTTTATTTAAGCATTTATAGCTGAAAATAGTCATAAATGTATACTCCCCCGGCCTGTCCAAATACTAGTCTTTTCACAAACATATTCGACGTTCAATTTTTGCTCACTTGGCATAATGTTTTTTGACATAATCATACACTTACATTAACAGAGAAACATATTTCATCAGTAAACATTGACAAAATATTTATTATTATTTGAAAAAAACGGGCCTTCTTCAACTTTTCAACGGGCCATATCAGCAGTGTCACCCTCACCTGGTGAACTTCAAAGACTGAAATTTAGCATGAAAAATGCACAAGGATGACGTTGATTGCGAATAACCAGTGTAATACTGAGTAAAGTTAAAAGCAAGCTAAGAGGTTTTAGAAAAATTCGAATATTATTGCATCGGTTCTCGTTGAAAGTGCCTCAAAGCGTACTGCGCCAGTCGCTGTAGTATTTCCCCTGGTAAGTATAACTTTTTATATTTCATCGTTACATAAGTGTGCGTATATATAATGTAATGCTTATTGTGTGCAGACATCACGGTTTACGTGAAGTTCTGGTAAGAAGAACGCGTGATGTTTTTATAGGAAATGTGTGATTTTGTCAATTCTCTGGCGTCACTCCCCTGGCAGTTTTGTTCCAAAAAAGGGTAAATATGCATTAAAACTGTATTATAAGCATAATTAATTTCATTTTTAATCGTAATTGCCCCTGCGAAAGCAATTTCAATGAACGTAAATAATGCGGGAAGTGTTTTTATTTGGGATCTGCGGTGCGACTTGTATGCAACATGTCGTGTTTTCAAGATTGATTTTTTTTATTTTATTACAACGCGAAAATTTTTTTTGAATACAGGTCTTATAGAAATGAGTCCATAATCTGATTTTACACCGAAAAATAAGTGAAATAATAGTAAATCAAACCAGAATTATGCCATTAGTGTCACTCCCCTGTCAACGCATTTTCCCCTGGTATCGATAAACCCCCCAAAAATTGAAATTTCGTCTGGCCCTTACCACAACAATCATAAAAATAACGGCTACTAGTGATATAATGAGTGTGAAATTAAACAGATTATTTTTTCTTTGGGGACACAAAAAATGCATTGACCATAGAATCACCCATATATATATATATGTGTGTGTGTGTGTGTGTGTGTGTGTGGGTGGGTGGGTGGTGGGTGTGTGTGTATGTGTAAGAGGGGTAATAGTATTTTTAACATTAAAAAAATATATTATTAATTTTATAATAAGGGAAATTAAATCCGTTTTAAGCGAAGGACAAACTACAAAGTTAAATATAGTGACCAGGGAAATAAAATTTATAAATTTAATGATTTCAACAGAAAAGAAAACACATCTCAGAATACTTCTTAAAATAAATAAATTAGTAAATAAATTAATAAAATTAAAATAAATAACAAAAATGTAAAACTATATATATAAAGATGACGGGCTCTGTTTGTATGTATGTTTGTAACCGATGGCTAGAATCCCCCGTAGTACCTACATGTATCTAAAACTTGGCACAAAAATTCGAATATTTCCCAGTAAACTGCACCTCGAACGCCAAATTCTAAATTTCGAATTAGTTATTTTTTAATTAATTAATTAGTCTCAATTTTTTGTTTACTTCGCCTAATTGAAGTTGGAAAACTTTCCCCCAACTCCTAACATTACACATCGTTGGAAAGGGTTTTTTTTTCTGAAAAAGAAACGTTTTGGCACGTTTCTCTCTGTTAATACAGGAGATATTAATTACTCAAATGTAGTCAATTTTCATGTATTTTTGATTTATTTGGCGAATTGTTTTAAGCTGTAACAGGACTTTTAGTGGAAAATAAAAGGTTGTGGAGCACATTTGAATTAAAGAATATAATATTTTTACTTCAGAGCGTTGGAGGGAATTTAAATTTATTCAATTGACTTCCTTTACATTTATTGCACGGGCATCGCCCTGCGTGTACTGCTAGTAAACAAATAAATAAAACTTAAAAAACTTATTTAAAAAAAAAAATCTTTTATTTTTTTTTATGATTTACATGCGGGTTCACCCCCCTCAATGTGGTTCTGTCGGCGCCCTGACAGAAATCAGCTAAATTTGTGACACAAATTCCAAAAGAGTTTTTTGCAGCACATCTGGACAATCTGCTATTATATTGTGAGAAGATCCTTCAACTGGCACCATCTTCGCCTCCGGAAAATGCTGTTTAATTCTAGCTTCATTTGTTGAGCTGAAAAGAAAGACCAAAAATGTTACATCATCGGCACTAGGGATGCACCGATTAGTCGGCAGTACCGATTAATCAACCATAATCGGCAAAGTCTTCCCGATTAATCGGTTAATTTTTCTATTTTTCTATTATCTTTTAAAGTATATCCAGGGGTGATTATGAGTTCATGAAAAAATACCTGAAAGTTTTGAAGAGAAGTGTGTGTGGGGGGGGGGGGTGCTTTTTTCAAAAAACCAAGGCTTCTATTATTTAAGCACACCTAATTTTATAATTATACATGTTTAATAATAAATTGCCTTTCATAAACAAGACACATTTCATACATTCAAATAGTTTCTAGTCAAAAACAATAGAATGGCATCTTAACATTTTTGCTCAATGAATATTAATAGTAACTATCGGAAAATCACCGAAAATTCGAAAAAAAAAAAAAAAAATACCGAAGGTGGGAACACAAAAGCATAATTAAAAATATTTTATTTCCGGTATTTTCGACCATGAAAATACCAGAATCGATCATGAAAATACCGGAAATCCGGCAAAATACCGGAACACAATCAACCCTGAGTATACCTTCAGCAAGAAACTATGATAAATTATTTTATTATCAGTAAATAAATGTAATTTTCTGAAATCCTTACTGTAACATACAGTATAGAAGTGTGTACAGAGTAAAAATAAAGCAAATAGTTCATAGAAAACGTAAAACTGATTGGAATATTAAAAGATAACCCTCTGCAAATTCCTGAAATTTTAAGTTGAAATTCAAAAACATGAATATTTCATTTCATTTATAATCAGTCAAATTTTGCTGATCAACCGGCGGAAAAGATGTTTTAAATAAAATTAATTTAACGATGTTTGAACACAGTATTATTACGATGAATAACTTTATAAACAAGAAATAAATAATTTTTTGCAAACACAAGAATTACACGTTTTACGAAAGTGTAGTGAGTCAAAACAAATTAAATAATTCAAAGAATGAAATACAAAATAATAATAATAAGTTGCCTCTCGGTTGATATAAATGATATAATAATTTAATATTCCTATTCTAAATAAATCTACACTCATAGACAATGTTGCAACTTTTTTCATGTCTCGATATTTTTCTCTTTAGCTTATTGCTTTTAAATAACCTCTAATTTTCAAAGAACTAAAGTCTTGAATGAAATGGCGACTTATAGTTGAGAAATAAATTTAAATTAAGAACACCCCTAAATTAAAGTGCTCATCACAGCCCCCCCCCCTCGTTTGTTTTAATAACTATTATGTCTAGTGTGTTAATGTTGTTGTTGTTACATGCCCCCGTTGGTCAGCAGAGCTAGACCAGGTCCATGAAGGATGGGGTAGTGATACGGCTTCCGTTTTTAAGAGCACCATTTTAGGTGGAAGACCGATTTTATGCTCATCACACATGCCATAAGGACCCGTTCATAGGGTAGGCCATTCATTCATAACTCATTTTCACACACACAGAAAGGACAATGACATGAGAGAGAGAAAGTACGCCCATGCCCCAGCCGGGACTCGAACCCGGGGCCACCGCATTACGGTCAGACGTCGCTGACCACTAGACGAGGTGGCCGGCCAGTGTGTTAATGTAATATTATTTACAAAAATATTTTAAAAAATGCAAAGGAAGTTGATGAAATTTTGAAATTATTTAGCATGGAAAAATGGAGAAAAACAAATCTTTTGTCAAAAACAAATAAGTAACCATTTCTAAAAATCGAAATTGCATTAGAAAGGGAAAAAACAGTGAGGGTGAAATTGGTAATATTAAAAGTAATAAACCCGAACATTAATCGGTTCTGCCGATTAATCGGCCGATTCTCATTCTCCGATTAATCGGTAATCGGCCAATTTGCTTATCGGAGCATCCCTAATCGGCACCATGCTAAAATTACGAATGTGAAAATTGGCATTTTTCAAGAGAGCCAAAACACTGAATATAATTTTTTCCCACCTGACGCGTTTGGTTATTTTCAATTTTTTGATTTTTATAGATATCTTTAAGTGTAACACATTTGCAAATTTATCAATAATAATTGTTTTAAAATAGTCGCTATTTTACCAAAATGAACATTTTTGGTCGAAATTCACTGAATTGAAGGTAAAGTATCGAATATGAAATTTTAGAGAACATTCGACAGTTTGCAATGAAGTTTCACGGCATTCATTTTCGATACTTTACATCGAGGATACAAAATTGATATAAAGATGAATAATAATGGATGAAAAGGTTTTAAAAAAAGTTGTGTTTTACTAAGAAAAACTTTTATTGAACACAAGATAAGGAAATAAATCCTTAAAAATGTAATTTTTTTTATTTGTTTAACTGCGTAAACTGTTGAATATCATATTCGTAAATATAGCATAACTTAATCGGGAAAAAAAA
>JAXGGA010011276.1:0-43107 GCA_038373865.1 Uloborus plumipes
AAAAACAGTATAATACTGGCAGAAGAGGTTATAGTTAAAACTGTAAAATGCACGGTAATAAACAGTAAAGCTAGCAATTTTACAGTTTGGTACTGTAAAATTAGAAATTTTACAGCTTATTACTGTAATGTTTGCAATTTTTACAGTTTATTACTATGAAATTAGCTGTATTATACTGTAAAAGCAACATTCATTTTTTAGTGTGTGAGTTTAAATCTGGGCCGGAAAATATTTTAATATGTTTATTTTCTTCAGCAGAATTCTGATCAAATTTTCGATCATTATATAGATTATTCCTCAAAGTCGTTTTATTATTTTTTATTTTTTTCATTTTTATTTTTTTTAAATGTTTTTCTTATTTTTTCAGTCATTTATTTATTTATTTATTTTTTTGTGGGTACACCATAATTTTAGTAATACTTCATCACACTTCAAAAGTAAGACATCAGTTTAAAGATTTTTTTTCACCGCTATCAAAGAAAAGAAACAAGCACTTCACATGGAGCGAAAATTACAACGTTAAGGAGGTACAAATAAGCAGGGATACTGCAGACACGTGTTTCAGCGTTACAAGGAAAGCCTTTTTCAATGCAAAAAATTTTATGAGCTTATGGATGCACAGACATCCGACAAAATGCTTTTGTCACGTGTCTGCAGTATTCCTGCTTATTTGTGCCTCCTTAATGTTGTAATTTTCTCTTCCTCATTAGCACAAGGGTATTTGTAAACTTTACTTCACGTGGACCTTTCTAAGTAAACGGAAAATGAACGGTTAAGAGAACGACGAGAACGGTACTCATTGAAATTCTGTTCATTTACTACCAACGTTCTCTTTAAACGTGTTTTCTTATTTTTCTACAGGTTATTTTACACTATAAGCAGAAATGTTACACAGCAGGTACCTAAGCATTTAGTAGTCGTTTTACACTGAAGTGACAAAAGTCATGGGATACCTCTTAATATCGTGTCGGCCCTCCTTTTGCCCGGCGAAGTGCAACAACTCGTCGTGGCAAGTGACTCAACAAGTCGTTGGAAGTCTTCTGCAGGAATATTGAGCCATGCTGTCTCGATAGACGTCCATAATTGTGAAAGCGTTGATGGGGCAGGATTTTGGGCACGAACAGACCTCTCGATGGTGTCCCATAAATGCTCAATGGGATTCATGTCGGGCGATCTAGGTGGCCAAATCATTCGTTGGAATTGTCCAGAATTTTCTTCAAACCAATTGCGAACAGTTGTGGCCCGGTGACATGGCGCATTGTCATCCATAAAAATCCCATCGTTGTTTGGGTACATGAAGTCCATGAATGGCTGCAAGTGATCTCCAAGTAGCTGCACATAAGCATTTCCAGTCAATGTTCGGTCCAGTCGCACTAGAGGACCAAGTCCATGCCATGAAAAAACAGCCCACACCATTACGGAGCCACCACCAGCTTGAACAGTGCCTTGCTGACAGTTTGGGTCCATGGCTTCGTGGGGTCTGCGCCACACTCGAACCCTACCATCGGCTCTTACCAGCTGAAATCGTGACTCATCGGACCAGGCCACGGTTTTCCATTCATCTAGGGACCAACCGATATGCTCACGTGCCCACGAGAGTCGCTGCAAGCGATGTCGTTCTGTCAGTAAAGGCACTCGAGTCGGTCTTCTGCTGGAATAGCCCAAGAAATCCAAATTTCTCCGCACAGTTCTAGCAGACACGTCCATTGTACGTCCCACATTGATTTCTACGGTGATTTGACGCAGTGTTGCTTGTCTGTTAGAATTTACGACTCTTTGCAGACGTCGCCGGTCTCGATCTTTAAGTGCAGGCGGTCGACCACTGCGCTGTCCATGGTGGGATGTTATGCCTGAAATTTCATACTCTCGGCATACTCTTGACACAGTGGATCTGGGAATGTTGAATTCTCTAACGATTTCCGAAATGGCATGACCCATGCGTCTAGCTCCAACTAACATTCCGCGTTCAAAGTCTGTTAATTCACGTCGTGCGGTCATCATCACGTTAAAACCTCTTCACATGAATAACTTGAACAGAAATGAAAGCTCTGTAAAAGCACTGCGCATTTATACCTGTTCTATGCGATGCTACTGCCATCTGAAAATTTGCATATTGCTATCCCATGACTTTTGTCACTTCAGTGTAAAGCAACGCTTATTTCCAATTCCTTTAATGGTAAAACATAAATAAAACTGCAAGAGTTTATTGCATTTTATAGGTTGAACTCTATCAGAATTCTTTTTCAAAAATATTTTTCTCTATGAGCTCCAACCATACCTCATGCAAAGAAATTTCGTTTAAAAACTTTCGAAATAAAATATCTGTTGCGTGGAATTCTAGATATAGGCATTATTTCTAAATTATCCGAGACTAGCTTTAAGAGCGATTCATTTAGGCGGCCTCTAAGCTGAGATCTTTCTTATAAACGTGGTGACAGTCCATTTACTTTACTCCTGTATGTCACTGTGAATTACTAGTTTTTTCGAAGTGTTGCCACTCAACCGTAATGATAATGGTAATGATGATGGCTGTGGTAGAAAATCACAACCAAGAGTAAATAAATAAAAGAGCTTAAAAACGAAGAAACGTCATTTTTTCTTCTTTTTTTTTCCTTTTTTATATTAATAATTCAGTTTTCACTCAAAGGAAATATACTTTTATTAAGAAAAAAGGCAAAAAGAAAAAAAAAATCAATCGCAGTAATCGCGAGAAATAAAATTGCTTCTCCTTTTGTGATAACGATGCTGGTCAAATATTTTCCTAAAATGTGCAAAAAAATAAAGGGGGGGGGGGATACAAAGAATCATCCTTGAAAAACTTGTTTTTTTGATATCAAAAGATTGCAGGATGTATAATGCTATTTTGATTTGATTTAATTCTTATTGGAAAGATAAAAATTTCATTTACATGTGCGCAAAAACTTTTTTCAAATTTAGGAACTGATTCCAGATTTATTTTCCAAAAATGAATTTTTAAAAAGGAAAGAAGGTGAGAATCTGATGATCGAACGCAAGTAAAAAGATTCAAAAAAAAAAAATGAAAACGTTCTTTTTAATTCCAAAAAAAAGAAAAGAAGAATGGACAACGCAAAATGTGCACTGGATTGTGTTTCAAGTTCTTATTTTTCATTTTTTTGTTTCTTATTGTAGTAATAATTTGCTTGATTTGCCGTATTTTTTTGCTTGCATGTACTTTAATGGCTTATTATTATTATACAACAAAATACCTTTTTAATGACACTGACTAGCAATGTTTCTTTTTTTTTTACTTTATTATATTAATTTAGCGCAGTTGATTTGACGTTCTCAATTATCTCAAGCATTGCAGCGTCCATTTTGAATTTCTTGATACAGAATTAGTTCGGTACTTCATTTTTGTACGATATTCTGAGAAAACTCTAAAAGAGTTTTGTCAGAGATTCGTTCAAAAAAAAAAAAAAAACATTCAACAGTATGCATCAATTCTTTACACTTAAGTACCATTTTAATTTTTCCAATGTGAATTAAAACACATCAAGGAACCCTCATTTATTCGACGTTAGTCAAGAGCACACAAATTTTCTTTAATTGTCGTCAACGTCCATTACATGCGTTGGAATCTTTCGTTTCGCGAAAATACTGCGAAATATTAATTTACGGAACTGCTGAAAGTCACGTATCCGCATTGTAAACAAGTGGCGTAGCGTGTCACAAAGTTGACAATGTTTGTGCACCCAGGGGATTTGTTGCTGATGACAGTGAGACAATTTTGGATTATGTTGTCACTCTAGTCTTTGCTTCTTTTGGGGACAAAAAAAAAAGATTATTTTGAAAAGTTGTTCGTTACTTGAGCTACTAATATTAATCTTCAAAGAAAACATGGTGCTCACAATGATAAATTCATTTATTCAGTTTAGTTCTTCAAGTCAGCTCGAAACGAGTTCTTGGACATTTAAATTCGTTAAAAATTATTAGCAAGTAAATTCGAGAACAATGTAGTAAAAACATTCTATGAGGTGATGTAGCAAGGGGTAAATAGGAGGTTATAACTTAGCTTACGAAGAAATGGAATTTACAACAGCAAAAAAAAAAAAAAAAAAAAAAAAATATATATATATATATATATATATATATATATATATATATATATATATATATATATATATATATATATATATATATATATATATATATATATATATATATATATATATTACACAATTTTTTTAAAAGCATTTAAAAATGGGATAATTAAATCCCAAAAAATACAATATACAGGGTGGTTATAAATTAACATGAGGTGTTTCTAGCACGTGAAGTACTGGGTGAATTATTGTCAAATTTCATGGGCGCACATATTAGACAATGGGATTTCGATTTCTGAAATAAAAATATTAGTTTATAAAATGGCCACCAGGGGAAATTGTGGCTCTGCAAAAGTGTGTTTCTCTGATTGTCGAAGAATTTTAATGCTACTGACAAAATATGCATGCATTTTATTTTCAAAAATGGATCTTTGTCACAAATGTATTCAATATGATCATCATTGTGAAGTTTACTTCACACTGGATAGGATCCATGACATTTTTCACGGTAGCTCGTAACATATCAGAATTGATTACTCTGACTTTTAAATTTGCAATATCTTTTAAAATTGCTATATCAGAAATATGCCTTTGATAAACAACTTTTCAGCTATCCCCATAACCAAATATCACATGGAATTAGATCGGGCGACATTGGGGGAAATACCGGAAACTCTGCGGCGATCATATAAAACCTCATTTGCAAATAACAATAATTTTTCTTTGCGAAATTACTTTGTGTAGCATTTTTTCAAATTTAATTCGCGATATTCAGAGTAATAAACTGTTACAGCGCCAATTTCCCCCTGGTGGCGATTTTTTTTAAATCGAAATCCTATGGTCTAATATGTGCGCCCATGAAATTTGACAATAATTCACCCAGTACATCTCATGCTGGAGGGCTGCAAACACTTTACGGTAATTTATATCCACCCTGTATATATATCAACTGATAAGCTATATTTGATCTATAGTGTGTTATTTGGAAAATGAAATAAATGCACAGATCAAAAACATAATTTTAATGTCTAAAACTTTACCCAACTTATGTACCGTTTACTTCTAACAGCTCTAACTTGAAATAGCTCTTTAAAGAAGTATTTTAACAGAGCAAAAAATATACAAATGGGTGTTTCGTTATTTAAACGGAAAAAGAGTAAATGAATCTATAGTTGATATATTTTATTAAGTAGCATACAAATATTTTTAAAGTAATATTTCTGAATTTTTTCTGCTGATTCTGCGTTTTTTACTATTAATTTCTTTTCTTTTCAATTTTTTTAATCAGCGATGAAAATTAAAATTATAATGAACGTATGAAAATTTTAAAAGGTAAAAAAAAGTTTTTGAAAGGTTTTCTTCGGAAAGAATTAATAAATTCATTAGTGTAAAAGCACTGCAGTTCGATTTAATTAAATTGTTTAATTAAAGTAGTCACACATGATTTTCCAGAAGGTGACTTCAAAAAATGTTTCGGAAAAAACTGGCATAAAATATTAAATAAATTTTTCCAAGCGCGAATGCTTTTTTCCGCTCTTACTTATATCTGGAGCAGATATATAGCTTGAATCATACTTTAAATTGAATTAATTAAAAAGAGAGATATTCTTTAATAACATTCGCTTTTCCCTTCACCTTTGTCAGTTGTAGAAATTACTCCATTTGTTAAATGTGAAATTGAAGGAGGATTACAAAAAATGTTATTTTGCAGTAGTTTTTCTTATTACAAAGACATTTTGGATAAACTGCAATAAATTATATATTCCATTTCATTTTTTTGTAGTATTATGAATATTTAAATAATACCTTTCCTTAGATAGCTTTTATGAGTTTTTTCTTATAAAAATGGCTTTTTGCTGTATTTTATTCTTAAAAAATCTGTAATTAAGTTGTTTCTGATCAAAACGAATTTTTAAGGAACAATGATAGCAGATATTACTTTTAAAAATTCTTTTATTCATTTCAATTATTTTTTAAAAATTCTTTTATTCATTTCAATTATCAAGATTCCGATTCCTTTCAATATGCTGTTGCTCTATTAGGCAATATTCTTACATTGTTTTTGTGAGTCGGATTTTTATAGTGTAGGAAGTATTCTAAAAAACAGTTGTTTTTGTGCGCATTTTTTTTTTAATTTCCACCTACACTGCAAAAAATGAATTGTTGTTTTAGTATAATACTGGCAGCCGAGGTTCCAATTTAAAACTGGGAACTTAATATACCCCCCCCCCCAAATCAAAAATTTGGCAACTTTTTTTCTCGCCAAAGAAAATACCTGTTTTTGTTGCTGCCACAAAAAAATTGTTGCCACAAAACTTTTTAAAAAACTCAAAAAATAGTACAAAATGCAAGAAAATACAAAATTTGGCAACAGCAAAAACCTAAATTGGCAACACCAAAGTAAGAAACAGCAACCCTAAAAAGTCCGTAAAGGAGTGCCAGATTTGGCGCGTAATGTGTTTCTTTTTTTGGGGGGGGGGGTATATCAAAGTTATACCTAAAACTGTTAAATCCACAGTAATAAACTGCAAAACTAGCAACTTTGCTATTTTTTAATATTAAGTTTAAAATATTACAGTTTATTGCCGTAAAATTTAGCTCTACCGGCAGCAGAGGCTCCAGTTTAAAACTGAAATGCACGGTAACAAACTAAAATTAGCAATTTTACAGTTTATTACTGAGGCATTTCACGGTATTTGTGACTTAGGGGTGTCCGTAACAAAACTTTTTAAAAGTTTAAAATGTTTATATATATTGAAAAAGTACATTCCAAAGTATATGAATATCATATTGCTTTCATAGTTCACTTTATATTATGTTAGTAATTGCACTCAGAACATTGAAAATGCAATATTCACTGTTCCGGACTCAACGTTGAATTTTTCTTTAAAAACTAAACTTTTATTCCAATTATTGCTACGGACTCTATAGTCATTATTTCACCATCCATTATTTTTTATAGAACGCACTTTTTGATTAAAATTGTTAGCTATATTAGAGGGGAGCCTTTACTTTATTTGTCTCAAGTACCAATTTTGGCCTCAAAATCGGTTTAAGCCAGATTTAAAGAAAAATTCAGTGCAAAGTCCGTAACAGTGAAAATTGCATTTTCAATGTTCTGAGTGAAATTACAAACATAATATAAAGTGAACTATGAAAACAATATTATACTCATATACTTTAGAATGTACTTTTTCAATATATATAAACATTTTAAACTTTTAAAAAGTTTTGTTACGGACACCCCTATGTCACAAATACCGTGAAATGCCCCTACTGTAAAATCAGCAGTTTGCTCCATATCAGCGAAAAACGCGACCGAAACCGAAGGCAGAAACCGAAAATCTGGGTACTTTCCATAGGAACACCATTTAATCCATTTTACGTTTCTGCTTTGTTTTTCTGCTTTACGTCAATGTGGAGCAGGGCCCTTAGCGAATATTCCAGTTTTACTCACTCTTATGTGTTACTTATAATATGTTGTCTTTTTTAGACAGCTCTCAATGCGAATGAATATTTTAATTACGTTTGTTTGGGATTTACGTTAACAAACGTTCGTTTTGTTCATTTCCGTGACAATGCATATTTCGAGAAATTAGTCGCATGCAAGTTTTTATTTTTCCTGTTTCTTTACGTCATAAAGCTGATGATGTAAAATAACATTTTACACTATGCTAAAAAAAATATATTTTCCTTAATTAGTGTTCACTATTTTTTAGTTTTCTTAATTGTTTTGAGACCTTATATTCCTTTTCTACATCCCAAATCATTGCGATGAAGAATTTTAAGTGAAATAAGAAGTATTACTCTATGGAGTAACTTATTTCTTTTATATTGTATCTTTAAATTAAGTTGATAAATATTTACTTATATGCAGGTCTTATGTCTGAATTATTGTTTTTTATTAACTATGTTAATTTAATAGAGTTCTAACCTATGTTTTTTTTTTTTTTACATTTTTCTGAATATAACATTATTAACTCTGAGAGTCTGCAAACAAAGTTCTTAGTATATGCACAGTAAATTTAGCGCAATAATTGATTTTTTATGTACAACATAGGTTTAACGCTTTTCTTTTTTATTTCAATACCTATTTAATTAATAAATTTAATATTTTTTCACTTAATTTACAATTTAAATATATTTTTTAATTTTATTAAGTGAAAAATTAATTTATAATATATTTTAAAGCATTACATTTTACTAGAAAAATCAGATAACTCCAATTACTGCTCTTTCTAAAAATAACCCTGCATTAAATTATATTGAAAGTAATTTTAGAAAAATGATTCAAGTGGCATTCGATAGATTCATGAACAAATCGCTTTATATCTGAACATAAAGAAAAATTTAATAGCAAAGTACTTAAAACATATTCAGATATAACTCTACCTCATAAATATGTACCCAGATAAAACACTACTATAAAGCTTTTCTTTTTTTTTAAATCAAAATTAACACGTCTGTAATTTTTTGGACTTAAGTCAACATCATTAAGTTTTTTTCTGGCTTTTACACTCAGCCTCTTTATTTTTTTCCATTTCAATACTGCTACAGATATATTTGAAGACATCTGAACATGCATTATTCTGTAATTACTTTTTCGTCATAGCTATAAAGTTTAAACAAGCTTGAATGGGATAAAATAATGGAGGAGAAACAATAGTAATAGCTTTGAAGGAAGAAACATAATAAAGTATACTTCTTTCTTGCAGCAACCATTTTTGCAGATTCGAGAAAGTTAATGGTTGCCGAATTTGGAAATGCGCCTGCTGAAAATCGAGTAATTTTTTTCTTGTTTTAGTTTATTTATCCCTTCAATAACTATTCTATGAAACTAAAGATGTGTTTTATAGCGAAAGTTAAACTATACTGTGTGGGGTCCCTCAAAAGAAATCTTTGTTTCCCAGATACATTTCAAAAGCGCTTTTATACATACTAGGAATTGAAATAAAATAAAACAAACGCTGCAAAAGTGTTTGGGCCTGGCTTCACACCAGCAGAAAACTGACCGAAACCGAAGACAGAAACCGAAAATCCGGGTACTTTGGATTTAAAGGAAATGCAAAGTACCCTGATTTTCAGTTTCTACCTTCGGTTTCGGTTTGTTTTCTGCTAATTTGGAGCCATTCCCTCTGTTTTGAAATTTAAAGAATATTAAAAAAAAAAAAAACTTTTGCATTGATTTGACGAAACTGAACCACTGGTTACTTATTCTTGAAAAGCTTGATATGCTATAATAATGAATTTTATTCTTAAAAAAATCTGATTTAAAAAAATCCATATAACTTAATTCGTCAGCTTGTTTGTCATCCACTGCCGTTAAAAATAAAGTGTTACTTTTGTGTAAAGTGTAAGTCTCATAATTGCATTTTATTATCAATTTCTTTTTCACAACAGACTATTGCGTGAACATTCACGTGAATAATTAAACATTTTTCTCAATATATTTTCACGGTTGTGACATTTTTACTTGATTGCACTTTATTACCACCATTTTAGAAGTTCGCTTTTTTAAAAAAAATATTTGTATATAATGAACGAATTGAGTATATTCAAATACATTATGCATTTGATTATCGTGTTAATGTATTGAGCAGTTTACATTGTAATTCTAGGTGGTATTTCTTTAACTTTAATCATTTTTTGTGTGCACGGGCGTGACATTTTTCCTTGTCTGCACTTTATTACCAGCATTTTCAAAGTTTTTTTATTTTTATTTTTTTTTAAGTATTTGAATATAATGAACGAATTTAGTATATTCAAATACATTATGTATTTGAATATCGTGCAAATGTATAGCAGTATACATTTTAATTCTAGGTGGTATTTTCTTAAGTTTAATCATTTTTCGTGTAGGTGTCAAAGCGTTTGTACGAAACTTGTCCTATACTATTAATGCTATTATTATTATTGTTAAGTATTTTCTTTCACGACGCTGTTAAAAATCCACCTAAATACAACTTTTCATCATGAATTATAGTTTCCCTTGAAAGGAAAAAAAAATTTGAGGGGTACAAAAAAAAGTTTAAATACAGAAAAATTAAGAAAACTAGCTATTGTTTCATGAATACAAACTTAGTCTGAGTTCATATGAGAAACGAAATATAAAACGCTTTAAAATAATATTGACATGTGTAACAATGCAGTCCGTCCTTTAAAACCGCGCCTAGCACTCGCGAACCATTCCACTTAAGAGCAAGAATCTGAAACTGTCACGCCTAGCATTATGAGGTTTCTCTCAGATTTTCTCCCAAAAATTACCAAATGTTTATTATCTTATTGAAAGACCAAATCCAGAATGTTTTGCTCTAAAGTTGAGTTGTTTAGTTTTTATGGACTCCTAAAGATGAAGGTGCGGCATCAAAAATTAAGCGGATTTTCAAGACATGGAAGTTGCTGTGAATCAAAACTCTTACCAGGAATTGTTGAACTCCAATTTTCTCTTTGTATATGAATTATAGAAGGTTGAAACTTTACAAAATGAATGTCAAATTTGTGGTAAGTTGTTGCCGTAAGGTCAGTGAAGGACCTCAAAATAAGGCATTTTTGACGTTTTCCAGCATTTTTGACGTCCAAAAACAGCTTGTACGTTTCAGTTGGCACGGCAAAAGTAGTGTCGTTTGAAAGGCCAGTGTAAGCACTTTAAAATAATGTATAAATGTATAAACAACCGAGGAAAGTTCAAGTTCAATGTGCTTTTACTTACATCAGGCCGAAATATGAAAAATGTCATATTTTACCGGTATTCAAACGATCATAACTTTCTCTGCCAACAACATATTGAAAATTTTTTTTGCCAATGTCATACTCTATTCTTTGCCTTAACAGAACAGTTGAGTCCTTTGAGGCGAAATGCTGAAAATTTTTGAAAAAAAATGCACAGTCAAAAATACATTTTTTGTAAAAAAATTTTTTACATTTCGCCTCAAAGGACTCAACTGTTCTGTTAAGACAAAGAATAGAGTATGACATTGGCAAAAAAAAATATTCAATATGTTGTTGGCAGACGAAGTTATGACCGTTTGAATATCGGTAAAATATGACATTTTTCATATTTTGGCCTTACGCAACTAAAAGCTCGTTGAACTTTCCTCGGTTATTTATACATTATTTTAAAGTGCTTACACTGGTCTTTCAAACGACACTACTTTTGCCGTGCCAACTGAAATGTACAAGCTGTTTTTGGACCTCAAAAACGCCTTGTTTTGAGGGCCTTACACTGACCTTACGGCAACACCTTACCACAAATTTAACATTCATTTTGTAAAGTTTCAACCTTCTATACTCCATATACAACAAGAAAATTGGAGTTAAACAGTTCCTGGTAAGAGTTTTGGCTCACGGCAACTTCCATGTCTTGAAAATCCGCTTAGTTTTTGATGCCGCACCTTCATCTTTAGGGATCCATAAAAACTAAACAACTCAACTTTAGAGCAAAACATTCTGGATTTGGTCTTTCAATAAGATAATAAACATTTGATAATTTTTGGGAGAAAATCTGAGAGGTCATGAATCACAGGCGTGACACTCTGTCAGATTCTTGCTCTTAAAAAAGGAGTGATGGGTTGTGGTTGATAACTTTTGAGTGGAAAGTTTCCAAAGTTTTCCACTTAAAACTTGCATTTGCGAAATCTTTTGACGCAATCAACTAAACGATGTACAGTGAACTCTCACTTATGCGCCGCCCCAAGTTACTAACAGAAAAAGGCGCATAAGTGAGAGAGACGTATATAAATAAAAAACGTCTTTTTTTTCACTTATACGACGATTTTGAATGGTCCCAGCACATTCCATAGCAAAAATATGATACAGTGAACTCTCACTTATGCGCCTACCCTATTGACCAACAGAAAAACCCGCATAAGT
Source organism: Uloborus plumipes (assembly GCA_038373865.1). Lineage (NCBI taxonomy): Eukaryota > Metazoa > Arthropoda > Arachnida > Araneae > Uloboridae > Uloborus > Uloborus plumipes. Next base: position 11,934 of record JAXGGA010011276.1, read on the forward strand.
GAGAGAGACGTATAAGTGAACAAGCCTATTTAAAGGACTAAAACACAACATAGGCTCTAATGAGAGAATGAATAAGGATGTTTCTATAGACAAGGGATATATTACTACGGTTTGGCAATTACCGTAGCGTAATTATAATGATCAAGAGAAAACAAAAGTTGTAGCATGCCTAATTACAAACTGTTCCATTTAAAACGATGCATAATAGATAATTCTTCCTCTCCGAACTCTAGTTCATGCTGACAAAATGCCTTCTGTGTGAAATAAAGGCGAAAAATTAAAGATGAGAGTGAAGAAAAACGCTCTTTTTTTAAAGAAAATAAATTAAAGTTTTTACATTTTAGGGAAAATTCGGCGCATAAGTGAAATATTTATCTTTAGAGCGACGCATAAACGAATGATTATATCATTATTTTGCTATGAAATGTGCTGGGACAATTCAAAATCGTCGTAGAAGTGAAAAAGGCGCATAAATGAGGCAGCGTATAAGTGAGAGTTCACTGTATTTGAAATTAGCATCATTCTACGTTGTTTGATACGGCTTAAAATGCTTCTTATTATTCTTCCCTTTATGATATAGGGGTGATATCTTACCTATCACCCCTATTTTGATAACATCAAAGAAGACCTGACGCTTGCGTAAATACGCGGCAGGTTTTACCTAAGAAAATCAGACAGTATGTAGAACCAAATACTGTCGTCCCCGCTTAATCAGGTAACGGATAAACGAATACCCCGCTTATACGAGTAAAATATCTTGGAACCGATGCCATAGACGTAATGTTAAAGATCCCCGCTTAATCGAATAATATTTCTTGGAACCGACAGTATTCTTTTAAGCGGGGCCGACAGTATTGTATTTATAGGAGTAAAAATGTTATCAGAAACAAGGTTCCTATTAATTAAGAAATTAAAAAATAATATTTTAAATTTCGCTTCGTAACTAGTCAGTCAACTCTACTGAAAATAGTTATTCGTTTTGAAAGAAATGAAGTTATGAATAGAAAATTTGCTTACATATAAACTTTATAAACGTGCGAGGTAATGAAAAACCCTGACATAAAAATTTCAACTTCTTTTGGTATTTAATTAAATCATCTCGGCTAAAATCAATAAATATTAATATTCTTATTTCAGCAGCCTCATAAAAGTAACATGAAAGTTTCGGCTGTGCGGTATGAAAACTAGGTTCAAACTTTGGATAGTTTTTTAATGCTAAATTGTGTCGACAGTCATAATTCACGTTTGTCGCAGTTATATTAAGACATGTGGCGAAGCTTGTAACGCAGCATATGCCCTTCCTAATTAATATTTATAGTCCTACTTGTGTAATTTTTTAGTTGGGCTTTTATGTTCTCTGGAAAAAGTAGTAAAGTTTATTTACTGCAACGTTAAGTACGTTGCCATTTTCGATGTTGTAATATTGTCGCTTTTTTTAGGAAGCCATTATCAGTTTCGATTGCTCTTTTCAGTTATGATGCTCTGAAATGCAAGAAAAAGCCATTTTCCAACAAATTACTTAAGATTTTGGAAGTTTTAAGTGTCCGAATATATTTTTTTTAAAATAAATATGAAGTATTTTAAGTGCTTCAAAGAGGTATATTGCGTTTGTAGATTTTAGAGGCACTACTTGAAAAGAAAATTGTTAATAGGTTACGTGAAGAATATGTACATATTGCAATTGAACAGAAAAAAACTAAAGTTGATGACTACGTAAAATAGTTTTAGAAATCAGTCTTCTAGACAAATAAAGTTTTGTCTCTAAAAGTGGCCTGTGAAAAGAGCTTCCAGGAAAAATTTATTGCTTATGAAATTTGTTCAATATCTCAGGAACTCTCCTGTCCAGAAAAACATTTTCGAGACTCTAAAATTTCAGTTTTTAATCGAATTTAAAAAAAATGTTTTTGAACTCAAAAACTTATTGATATAGAGGCCTGTTGCATGAATTTTACTGCAGGAAATTGTTTCTCTTGTTCGTTCTTACTGAATAAAAAAGATTCAAGATACAAAGAGCTGGAATTTTGAAGGAAATAAGTTTTAAAAGAAATGTTTGAACTCAAAAAGTAACCAACAGTTGGGTTGATGCATGAATTCTATTATAATTAGAAATTGTATAACTCAAGAGTTATCGGAGCCTAAAAAATATTCTAGGTATCCAAAGTTTAAATCTTAAATGATATATACGAGTATATTACTTTTATCTTCTTTTTCACTACTTTGTGCTGAAGCAATTCACACGGAAATTGTTTCCAACCATCGCTGCAAACATTGTGCCTTCCCATTATGCAAACTAAACAAGAAGTTCTGTCAAGAACTAAACGAGCCTACTTTCCCGTACATCGACATCGGCATTCTCGCATCTGATCATTATTCTCTTGATTATCTGAGACTGAAAATTATGTCAAACATACCTTTTTAGCACTTAGAGCTGATTTCGAAAAGCAAAATATACCCCTCTCATCAGATGAAATAGACACGTAAAAAGTAATTAACGAATAAATAAAGTTTTGTCGCACCTTTTAAAGAGTTTAACGGTTACAGTTCCTCCGTAGAAAAAATCCTCCATCGTTTTCAAAAAAAATAATAATAATAAAATTTAAAAATAAATAAATAAAAGTACAAAGAGAATCAAAACACATTTTATCAAAGAAAGAAAAAAAAAAAAAGAAAAAAAAAACTCGTCCGTTAATAAAATGTCTCGAATTTCACTTTTAATCCATTGCCAGTTGTTAAATATAAATAAAGAATAAAATATTCTCGTGAATGAAAAATTTTTGTTACAAAAAAAATCGTCTGCCAAAAAAAAAAATAAAAATAAAATAAAATTAAAATTAAACAAATGAATAAATAAACAAAAAATCGTCTGCACAGTTAGTCATTTTTTTTCTGAGCCTGCATTTCCACCATGTTCGCGGAGTCGGAGTCAGAATCAGAGTCCTCACAGAAGATTACTCAGAAAAGTACTTTACAAACATTATTTATCAAAACCATTTTCTTACAAAGTTAGTTTGACGGAAATTTGACTTTAAGTTCATGATCAACATTCAACTTAAATTCCCCGTAGACACTAATGTTATTTTTTTTTCTGAACGGTTCAATATTGAACGAAAAATGGTTCAAATCAAAAAGCAAAATATGGGAATGTATGGGAAAGCCTCTCCGAGATCTTTCAAAAAAAAAAAAAAGTTTATTCCATTCGGACGCTTCACTCAAAAGTTATAAGGTGGGGAAAGGTTGCTTGAACGGTTCAATGTTGAACGAAAAAAATGCTCAAATGGAAAATGTAAATACGGTAATGAAGTATCCTTGCTGAGATCCTTCGAACAGCAACAAAAAAAAAAGTTTATTTAAATCGGACTGTTCACTCATAAGTTATTAGGGGTGACAGCTTGATTGAGCGGTTCAATGTTGAACGAAAAATTGTTCAAATCGGAAATGTAAATACGGGAATGAAGTATCCTTGAAAAGTTCTTTCGAACAAAAAAAAAGTTTGTTCAAATCGGACTGTTCATTAAAAGTTAGTATCGCGGGACCGGTTGTTTGAACGGCTCAAAGTTGAACCAAAAATTGTTCAAATCAAAAAATCAAATATGGGAATGAGCTGTACTCGCCGAGATCTTTCCAACAAAAAAAAGTTTGTCCAAATCGGAATGTTCATTCAAAAGTTATTAGGGGGGACAGACAGACAGACCGACACGACAGACCGACGACACACAAATTCCCCATCTCAATACCCTACTTTCAAATTTTTAATTTTTCGATATTCATTTTACCTTTTTATTTTTTTAACTTGGCGATATTTTTTGGACTGGGCGGTATTTTTTTTAACTTGGCGATATTTTTTGGACTTGGCGATATTTTTTAGAGGCATTAAGCTACTTTTATTACTTTTTTCGTCTTTCTTTTATTTTTAACGGGAAAGTAGGCTAATAAAAAGCAGTCGTGAAAAATGTGATAAAAAGGAAGGAGTTTTGATAAGTACAAGCTCAGTACCTTTTTTGTAGAAAAGTTTTTTAAATCTAAACATTAATTAATATAAGCTATATTGAAGCTTTCTCAACATGTTCCAAAGAAAGGCATTTTTCTAGATATCCAACAAAATTATCAGAAAATCTACTGCAGCATGAAATTTTTATGACAAAATCGTTAAAATGCCTGAAGGACTGGTTATAATTTATACAGTTCGAAAAACGGAGCTCTTTTTGTTATTTTTTGTTTTGTTTTTGTTTCAAATGAAGTGAGTTAATATTAAGAACTGATGCCTATTTTTAAAAGAGATGTTAGAAAAAAATGACAGAGCGTAAAAAATATTTGAACACAATTCATAATTTTGTATCGATCAATTCTTATGCAAAAGTAAATAATCCTAAGATGTAATTGATTTGAGTATTGCTACCATAGACGTGTCTAAAATTAAAATATTCAATCATAATTGTTTTAAGACATTTGCTAACTTTTAGCTAATTTGTTAACGTAAGCAATTAAAAGATACTTTACCTCCATGTGAACTATTTAGGACAACTGCTGCACAATGACAAGTTTTAGAAAATTCTCTGTAGCCCGATCGGTATGGCGTCGGACTCGTAACCGGAGGGTCCCGGCTTCGATCCTAACCGATCAAAGATCTACGGTCGTTACTAATGGTGGCTGGGCGACGTAAAATAAGGGTCGTTGTCACAAGTGGTCCTCCAAGTGAAACGATACCTCTAGGGGTTTAGACCAGGGGTTTGCTCGGCCTTTGGTCTGCATCGAAAGAACAGAGCAATCTGAGCTAAATCGGACTTCCACCTTAATGGTGCTCGTAAAAACGGAAGCCGTACGTATTCCGCCTTAAATCGGACTTCCATCTTAATGGTGCTCGTAAAAATGGAAGCCGTACTTATTCCGCCTTAAATCGGACTTCCACCTTAATGGTGCTCGTAAAAACGAAAGCCGCACTTATTCCGCCTTAAATCGGACACACGTGTCAACTCTGACTCGGGAACCCGAGTGGTTTTAGAAACAACAGCACAAAATTCTCCAAGCAACGGCAAGCATTAGGCAGTGATCAGGTGACTCACTATCAACCAATCACAATGCAAATAAAGCTTCATATTTTAGAAATGAAAAAACATTAATAGAAAGAGATAATTTATTTCATTTGTTTCAATAAGTGTCATACAAAATGATAAAAGGTTTTTTTTTTTTTTTTCCTTCAAGTATCATCGCCATGACTTTCCACCGTAGATTTGCTTTGTTCGTCGTTGAAAATCACAAAAATTAACTCCTTGAAAACAGCAAATTAGCGATTTAAATGAATCCAAAACTATCTTGATTTATATTTTTCTTACTTTTAAGTCTTACAATAGCTTGTCCTGCACTTCATTTTAAAGTAATCGAACTTTTATTTTATAAATATTCACAAAGATTAAAATGTAGTGAAAAGGAATTCAAAATAAATTAAAAACAATCTCTAACCCTAAAGCAAGATTCTTTTCTTCTCGTTCTTTACTTTTTTCTATTTGTTTAATGATTTTTGACTTACTTTAATTTACTTCATTTTATCATTTTCTCTTTTTCTTTTCTTTGCATTTAATCAGTTCAAAAGTTTTTAAGAAAGAAATTGAAATTACGAAAGATGAGTATTTTTCATCTTATGGAATAAAGATTACAATGGGGAACAAATTTTAATGTTTTACATGTTCAAAGCATTTAGTAACTTGAATATATTGCCATTATTTTTTGAATTGTAACCTTAGAACTATTTTTTTAAGAATGAGGAAAAATAGAATTCAACCAAATGACTCGAATTTGTCCGCTCCGTTACTCGAACTTTTGTTGGGGATAGAACTTTTCTTGATATTTTTTTCCGCTTCTGTGAAAATATTCAGATCTAAATGCTCTGCATTTTGAACTGAGTGGTATAGAGACAGCATTTTTCATAAGCATCTCTTTGTAAAAGTCGGTTTATAATGTTAATTGTCTGTTTACATTTGTTTGTGAACTCAACAAAAGTTATGAACATAAAATTTTAGCACGAAATATGTAATTCTGTAATTTGGGATGTCAACTAACTGAAAATTTTTTTTAAATGCATTGTGCTAAGTTATAAGTAAAAAAGAGGAAAACTCATATAAAACACAAATTGACAAGAAAAATCTATAGCTTTTTGTGGGGTACGAAACTGCACAAAACTAAAAATTCTTATAAATACTAAGCCATATTTACAATCCCAGTATGGTAAAATGTCTGCATGTAAGGACCGTTATGACCACCACTTCCCCGATAATTGAAATTGTATTTGGGCTAGTAGATGGAGAACTTTTAATGGCATGGTAAAATTTCTGCAAATCTTAGAGTTTTCTGTCTTTCTTTCTTTTTTTACATAACATGCAAATACCCCCAATACTGTCCGTCCGTGAAAGCCGAGCCTAGCACTTGAGAACCAGTCCACTTTAAAAAGGGGTGATGGGTTGTGAGTGGGAACTTTCCGAAGTTTTAATTTAAAACTTGCATTTGTTATCCAATTGACATATACAACTAAACTATATTTGAAATTAGCATCGTTCTACGTTGTTTGGTACGGCTCAAAATGCTTCTTGTTATTCTTGTTATCTTACTTATCACCCCTATTTTGGTAAGATCAGAAAACCTGACGCATGCGTAAATACGCGGAAGGTTTTACCTAAGAAAATCAGACAGTAACCACGATAACTGAAGCTCATAGAACTGTTCCTGATGCCACAAAACAATTGGTTCTAATACTGATTCGACACGTAAATAATGGATGCTTGAACATTAAAAAACATAGATTTCTCGGTTGGGAAGTACGGTCATATTGGGTGACTTTACGTCACTATTTAATATGCAATTTTATTATTCATTTTCTAAACCAAATTTATCAAACTCTTTTTTTTTTATACATTGCAAAAAAAAAAAGAATGTCTTTACAGTATAATACTGAGAGCAAAGGTTTCAGTTTAAAACTATAAAAGCGCTCTAATAAACTGTAAAACTAGCTATTTGAGTTCATTTCTGTAAAACTAGCAATTTTGCTCTTTATTACTGTAAAATTAGCAATTTTGCAGTTTATTATCATGAAATTAATTGCATTATACTGTAAAAAAACTGTGTAATACTGAAACCAGAGGTTCCAATTTAAGTCTGTAAAATGCACAGTAATTAACTAAAACTAGCAATTTTAGTTTACTATCGTAAAATAAGCATTTTTTCCAGTTTATTACTGTAAAATTATCATAAAATTAGCTGTATTATACTGTAAAAACCACACTTATTTTTTACAGTGTATATATTTGTTTATTTTATCACTTTTTGCAATTAAAATTTCTGATAAATCAAATAGTGAATTTTATAACTTTAAAATTCTTTTCGGCAATTTCTCCATTATCTGGCAATTTTTATACAAAGAGACCACAGGCAACTGTTTTTCAAGCAATTACCTTGCTGTCAAATTATACAAAAAAGCGATTTATCAAAATTAAACATATAAGGGTTGGCAAGTATTACTTGTCTCTAGAAAATAATTGATTTTAGCTGCTTCGAACGCAAATAGGATCTTTGGTTCCATTAGAATTTTTTACTACTGTTTCATTGCCTATTTAAACAGACATTGGCGCTGAGCCAAATCAGTTAATAACCGTTCCTTTTTTCTGGTTTCTTCATTATGCCGTCTCTCCCGAAACCGTAACTGTTCCCAGTAAATTGTTTCCGACAACAAATTTCGTCTATTGTACTCCCAGAGATACGAATATATATGGAAGGTGTAAAAATTTTTTTGATGTCTGATACAATCTTTCATAAGGCATAACTCCAGAGTTAGTATCTCAATATGTTTTCTGCTTATAATACGGAGGGTTGTAACGTTGACAAAAATTATCAGTTACAGAGGATCCCAAAATATTACTAAAAACTTAAATAAGCGAAAGTGAGTGAATTTTTTAAAAAACGTATTTTAAAGTTTAATCTCGTGCTACTTTTGTTGCACTTCAATGGTTTAAAATCACTATTTTCATTTTATAGTTTTAAAAATGGTGGTTCTCTTCGTGCCATTTTTTCTTCAGAACGTCAAATTATCAATTCATCACTACACTGTTAAAAATTTTCCTGAAATTTTGCGGTAAAAGTTACTGGCATCCATGTTGCCAGTAACTTTTACCGTAAAATATTTTTTACTGTAAAATTTTACGGAAGAGAAAACGAGAATTAAAAAGCGCGAGATACGAACGACAAGAATCGAACCCAGGACCCAATTTTTTCACACTGCTTTACTATCCACGGTACCAGATGAGACACATCAGCAGAGCGGAAATAGGGTGTCATCTGCATCTCACAGTAAGTCACGTGGTGATCAATTGGAGCTGCAATCGCATTTTTTTTTATCGGTACAACTCACTGTAAAAATTTTCTGTACTGTAAGCGCTACATTTTACAGTAACATTTACCATAAAAGCTTCCGGAATTTTTAACAGTGTAGTACCTACGAGAAGGTTTCATCATTAAAGATTACATTTCGTTAGCAACGGCTTTCATTTCTACATTTACATGTTACGCATGGGAAATGTAACTTTAGGAAACAAATACAGAAGTGAAGTATTTAATAAATACATTTGGAAACGGTCATTTAAGAATTACCTTTTCTGAGCGGAACAAGCTATTTTCTCACACACACACAAACAAAAAAGGTTAATTTCAAGAGCGACGGTGGAGGTTTAACGGATTTTTAAATGCAAACTATTCATAATTTTAATTTCGCTTTCTTGAAAAGGAAAACCGGTAACAAAAGATCTTCGCACTTAGTTCCAAGCCTAAACAATGGAATGAAATTTTCAAAATTGTTTTGAAAAAAAAAAAATCGCCAAAACAAAATTAAGCATTCATGAAAAGAGAAACCGAGGAAGAAGAAGAAGAAGAATCCTCATAATGAGTTTCCAAAAGGAGAATGAGAAATGAAATTGGTCTTGACGTTTAAAGTCTTTGAGATGCACCGAAGCTCTGTCTTTATATTTTTACGGCGAGTTCCCCCCGAAAAACGGATGCAACTTTTTCATTTTCTGAATGCATCCTGGCAAGATAATGGCGCATCTTAAAGGGGAGAGTTGGACGTATCGGTTTAAAAATTGCTGAAGAAACGTTCCTTTCATTCTTACTATTAATTGTTTGTTTTGTTAATTTGGTTTTCGCATTCATTTTATGGGGGACTTGGAGTAAGAGGCGTAGATAAATGTGTTTTTATAATGACGTCAGTGCAACTTGATTACGGGAAGCAATTCCACTATATATACTGTAAAAAACGAATGATTTTGCCTTATAATACAGCTAATTGTATAGTAAAAACTGTAGAAATTGCTTTTTGGAGTAATAAACTGTAAAATTACTAACTTTACACTACTAAACTAAAATAGCTGATTTTACAGTTTATTCCTGTGCATTTTATAATTTTAAACGGGAACCTGCGCTGCCAGAGTTATGTTGTTATTTTTACAGTATGATATAGATAATTTTGTGATAATAAACTGTAAAAATGTGGTAATAAACTGTAAAATCGTACATTGCATTTTATAGTTTTAACCCTCCTCTACTACGGTGACAAACACATAAGATCACACATACACTACTATTGGGTCGGATCCGACATACTCTTTTTTGAGCCTCTTTTTTAACATTAAAACTGTTTATCTTTTGGAAATTGGATCCCAAGTAACATCAACTCATCGAATTTTGCTCGGCCGATCAACAAACTCCTCGTAAACTGATCCTGTAACGCACGATGACATCGTTCCGATCAGTATCCGAGCACGGTTTTCGATGAGCTACTTTTCATCGGAAAGCGATATCCTTCCGATCAACTTTCCCGATGAAAATAAGGCCGAGCTCTATTGCATGGGAAAACGATATCCTTCCGATCAAGTTTCCCGATGAAATTCCTCGGATACGACCCACCGTAGTAGAGGAAGGTTAAACTGAAAACTCTGCTGCCAGTATTATACTGTAAAAACAACAGTTTTGTTTTTAAAAAAATGCTAAGTTTACAGTTTATGACCGCGCATTTTACGGTTTTAAACTGGAACCACTGTTGTCAGTTTTATACTGCTGTATTTAAAACATGATGCAGCACCATTTTACGGCAATAAGCTAAAATTTCTAACTTTACAGCAGGAAACAGTAAAATTGCTAGTTTTAGTTTATTACTGTCCATTTTACAGTTTTAAATTGGAGCCTAGGCTGCCAGTATTATACTGTAAAAACAACAGTTCATTTTTTCCAGCTTAGATGCACGTATAGAGGCACGAAACATTTTGAATCAAATTTTTCATTGTTGAAAACTTTGGGCTACACAATAAACTTCATTTAATTGCCACTTGCTTAGGCATTTTTCATTGAACTCGATATTTTCCTGATGCCAAGTTTTTTTAGAGACATTATTCATAGGTTGAAAGTAATACTTTTTAGTTCTCTTATTTAACTCAGAAAAATAATTAACATTTTTTATTACCATAATTAAAGGGCAGTTGTTTGAAAATCCGTAAAATACCTGCATTTGTCACATTAGTAAAAAATACACGAGGGTAGATCCTAAAAGATGGAAAAAAATAATCATTTTTCCGTACTTTTAACTCTCTTAAGAGTTTTTATTCCTAGAATTTTTAATTAGAAAATTACTAACGGATTTATACAAATAAAAGCTGAAAAAAGATCCTTTGTAAGTTTTCAGCAATATCTCCTTAACTCTCAGAAAACAGCCATAGGATAAGGAAACTCATTGAAATATGCAAGAAAAATGCTCATTTTTTAAAGGAAAACCTTCTGAAAACCGTTTTCCAGAAATAAATGAAGCGTGGAGAATACTTTCACTGGAGTAGAACGTATTGAGGAGAGAATTCTACGGAGGAATTGTGTAAAAACTTTTTTTGGGGTAAAACTTGCTTAATTCTTTGCAAAACTTTTTTCTTTTTGCTTTGAAAGGAAATTTATTTATGTGTTGATAAAACTGTAGTAGTTTTCTTTATCATAAATAATTTTAGACAGTGACTATATAATTTTTTTTTTCCAAGATATAAGAGTGTTGTAAACCAGGGTTGCCAACTTTAAAAACTATAAATAGCGGGGCATGTTTCGTATAGGGGGACGGGGGTGGGTTCAAAAGAGATGAGATCTAAATGCTGAATTTTCATAAGCTTGAGGGTTAATATTAAATTTTCCTCACAAACATTAATGGAAAAAAAGATCTGTACTATCAGCATATTAACAAAAGCGTACGTTTTTCACCATTGCATAGTTATTTTTTCTTCTGGAATTAGAGTGAGAAAAGTTGCAACACTAATCTAGCTGACCGACGCGCTTGACAGTAGCAATTAAATAAAATTTTTACGGTAATTTTTCGAAAATGAATTGTTATTTTTTGCTAATGTAAAAGAAAATGAAATCTTGTCGTATTTTTTTAATTAAAAAAAAAAATAATGGAACAAAAAGAAAAAAAAAAGCATCTTTAAGAAACACTCTTCATGCTAAAATAAGCATTTTCTTTTCTGGTTTTAACGCAGCAGTAAAACTGCTGTTTCAAATCCTGCTGAGTTCAGGTCATATATTCTTGGAAAATGAATCAAAATTAGCCGGTGAAAAAAAAGTCAACCAGAAGCGACAAAACCCATTGCAGGATCGAACCTACGATCTTTGCATTTATAGCGGAGCGGCTTATCCGTGTGCCACTTCATATTAGTTTACGGATGCTATTCTTTGAAGTAATGTGTCATAAAAAAACAGAAGAAAAAAAACGTTTATTTAATAACAAACAAAAAAGGTCTTAGGCAGTGGGTCTATTTTTTGTCAATTGCATGATAAGCTTTAAAATGAGGGTAAATTATTGAATTTGATGAAAAAAAGTACATAAACGCATTCTAGAGGAATAATAAATAAGATAAATAAGCATCAGCTTCATCTGTAATTACCAAACAATCATTAACTAATGCACTTATTAACATAGTTAAAGTAATGAACAGTGAATTTATTCTTTGATTTGTTTCCTATGATCTTGAGGCATTTAAGACTACAGCATCGCTGCTTCTTTTAAATTAAAAAAAGAAAAAAACATCACAGGAACTAAAAATTTGAAGTTAAACTATCGAATAGAAAATATGTCAATAGGGGATTCGAAAAGTAATTGAATACTCTATTGAATAAAGCCCAGTTCCCCCGGGTATGATTACGCAGGCAGGACCGCTGAATAACACGGATTCTCATTTTCCGGGATTAAGCTACTCGTGTAGTTTTTTTTTTTTTTTCGGCTTCTGAGAAATATGGCCGGTTTTATTTATTATTATTATTATTGTATTTATTTATTTATTGTTTTATTTTCCTTTGAATATTTTGCCTTTGGACCTAAAGATTTTTTTTAAATCTTTTATTTATTTAATTTATTTATTTATTTGTTGTCCTGTTTTTCCCACATTTTATAGTTTTAGCTTTATGTGACACCTACTTTTTTTCCTTTTAAATTTCATGTAGTTATTGCTTTGTCTTTGAAATAAATTTTATCACTCATTTTACACCTTGGTTAAAAATCTCCATATATTATTTCTCTAAGCCGAATCCTATACCCGGTCGAAACTCGCTCATTTCTTTATCGAATTGCAAGAAAATTTATGATTTTGAAGCTTATCCCGCGGGCTATTGACGAAAATTAGACCCACCCTCTAAAAAGTGTCGGTTCGTTTTTTATTCGAACTTCAATTTTTGGGCACGAAATTGACTCTATCTAGCGAAATAATTGTCGTATCGTCTCCATTTTGATTTCATTCGAAAGATTAAAAAAAATGCGTTCTTTAGAACGTTTCTCCGCTAGCGCCGCGTAACGAGAATCTCGAAAATCCACGTTTAAGAGACTTATAAGCGATTGAAGTTTGAAAAAGTTAAATTTTTTGCTCAACTGTCAAAATCGTTACATTGTTGTTCAAATCAATTTTAAATGCGACATTTCAAGCCAAGGCTTAGCTCGGTAAACCTTAATTGTAACTTTTATTGTTTCAAAATACTATGGTAGTTTTGCGATAACGTTAGTATTTAGTTTAGTAGTAGCCTTGGGTATTTGATTTTAATATAGGGTATCACTTTTGTAGTAGTTGTAAAAGTGAACGTGTCTTTGATCTCTTTGAAAAGTTGTCAGAACGACGGCAGTAGATGGCGATATTGTGCAAATGAAGCCAATAAAAATTGTCGTATTAAATTTTAAGTTTAGAGTTTTTTTTTTTTTTTTTTTTTTTTGCGGAATTCCGCACGGGTCACCTAGTATTTTATACTGCCTTATGATTTTAGCATTCATTTCGACAACAGTGACAGATTTTTGGATTACACCAAGGCTTCACTAGATAGCGTTTCATACAGGCTGTATCATTACTCAGAACATCAATGGTAAAGATTTGCCCGCTAGAGAGCGCTAAACAAGGACAACCAAAAAATTTGTTTACATTTATTAGCATATTGTTTCTGCTGTAAAAAGTGATGTTTATCCTATCTTTTAGGGTTAAAAAATATTGATATAGTTAACTGAAGTGGAGTACAGAGTGAATTGATGCCGAAGGCCTTATTAGTACTGCTTTTTAGGGGAAATAAATTCCCCTTTCAGGTAAAGTTGGTCACAACTTATGATTCAGTCATACGACATTCATTCATCTGTTTACTTTCTTCGAATTAACAACATATAGCAATGGCGTTCAATTTTGACATCTCTGCATTAATAAAATATACGCTTAAATTCACCGACGATAAATAAAAAATGTAGCAATGAAATAATATTGTTCTAATTTACTATTTTGTTTCATTATTGTTGCTCACACGATCTTAATTGCTACGCAAAAGTTCAGATGTTCATTTTGATGGCGTTGACGCATCAGAGCGATAAATGGCGAATCTATTTGTCAAGACATTTCATTTTTTCATTTTGATGCCCCAGAATGAAATGTGCCGTAATGAAGCGATGGTGTACAACGGAAAGACGATTGACAACAAAACATATTAATTTTTTAGTAACAACGAAATGAGCATATATAATAGCTTGTTACTAAAGAGCAATACAAGTACGAAAAAAATAAACAAAACTACAATATTGCGATGACCAACTTTATCATGGCGAACTGTGGACTGAATTTTAAAAAGTTCTATGGCAACCCGTTGGTAGTATTGGCTCGCTTAGCGAATAGATTTCGCCATTTATCGCTCTGCGGTGCCAGTGTCGTTTCATAGTTAATTTATAATTAGAATCAATTAAAATGAAAAATAATTCGCTAACTAATTAAAATAAGCCGTTAAAATGCAGAATAAACCAACTAATAAAACAAGCTATTAAATTACGTTTAACTAAAATAAAATTGAATGCCAACTTGTAAAATTGTCGCCAACAAATTAACTTTTAATTTTGTCTTTTATTATCTGATTTCTATATATTGATGGTTACCATAAAATTCGAAAGATGTCGCTGGACAAAGACCACCGTTTTTATCCCAAGGATTTTGATCAAAGGAACAGCCTGTATAAAACACTATCTAGTGAAGCCTTGATTACACTTGATGAAAATTTGCAATCATACCTCCCAAGCTTCACGACTTTTTATAATGATCGACGACTAAAACTGTTAATCATTTGTGTGCACATTCTCACAAGTAACAACTTTCGCTGACTACACTTAACTTTGCGATTCCTCCCTGTCAAACTCTACGACTTTAAACGACTTTTCAAAAAAGATCGACGACTAAAAGTTTTAATCATTGCTCATCCGAAAGCTCTCAATTACTCCCTAATTATTTTTTTCCAGGCACTCAACCCTAATTGACCCCACGCTAGCTGGTCATTAAGCCAGAACCACGACCCCTTCGCAATAACAGCCGGACATAAAACACGTCGGAATAAATATGACTTGGCGGGGGGGGGGGAGAATAAAAGAGGAGCTGCAGTAGGAATAAAAGAGCGGGAGCTGTTTCCCCTTTTACTGTCTTTTCCGGCAACGTTTAATATCCGGCAATACCGCAGTAAATGAAGAAACGCTAAGGGATGCGTAAAAGTTTTCTACCCGGCTAACAGCGTCTAATTCCCTTTGCCCCCCCCCCCCCAGACCGGGATGCCCACAGACACTCTCTCGCAATGGATTGTGGGAATGCACTGCTCTCGTGGAACAATGCATTGATGAGAGGTTTGGGAGGCTGATGGCGATGGATTTGATGTAGTTGGTTGAAGGGTGCACCGGACCTTTTATTTGGCGATGGAGGAAAAAATATATGGCGATGGATGAGGAATGTTGTGATTATTTCTCCAGTAATTAATTTTCAGTTTTGGAATGATATTTTACATTTATGAATAAGCTTAAAGGACACGAGGGATTTGGTAGCGAATTTGTTAACAGTTGATTGTTTTTTCTTTTAGTTTTATTGGGTTTAATGGCGCAAGAGCATTCATAGACTATACTGCGCCAAACTATTGTTAAAAAGTTGAAAACGGTGTCAAAAATGAAAGATATTTTTAAAGGCGGGAAGGACAGTGTGAAAGTTTTTGCCGAAATATATACACACGAAAACAGTCTTAAAATTTGAATAACAAACCGAAGGAATAAACTAAAAAGTAAATTCGAGAAACATTAAAAACATTAGCACGAAAACAAAGACGAGACGAAAACAGATACACTAGGACAGACGCTAAGTTAAAGATAGAAAACCAATCTCATGACGGAAAGGGAATAATTTGGGATGAAGTAAACTCGACGAATGATTGCATATACGTTTTCGTGCATAATGTGTTTGCAGGGATATTTTCAGCTCCATTGTAAGCGTATTTTATGCATTTTAAAATGAAACACTTAACAGGACAGTTTATCATTGTGAAAAACTGGGACAGTTGGAATTTTAAGACGTTACATTCAAGTTTTTTTTTTTTAAATTGAGAAATACAAATATTGAAAAAAAAAAGTTCAAATTCAAACTCTTGCGCTTCTTTATTCTCCCCGGCCAGTTTATTTCATCCACAGAAAGCAATTTTTTCTACGGATCTGTTAGAATTGGCTTCAAATTATTTGTATCTTCCACATAAAAGTCCATTTTTCTTTAAAAAATCAAGGTGTGTTTTCACCCCTTGAAAAATAACTAGCAATATCTCTTTGTGTGTATATCGCAAACAGGTACTAGTAGTATAGCCATAACTTACTCCTGTATATGTTGGAAAAGGAGGTTATAACATTTCTTACTTGCATACATTACTGTAAAATTAGCACTTTTACAGTAATAAACTGCAAAAGAGTCATTCCATAGAAATGTCAACCTCAGCCGAAGGAAAAAAAAAATACCGAAGTGAAAAAAGTGTCAAAAATAAATAAATAAATAAAATTCATACAACATAAGAAGTTAAAATAAATTGAAAAAGTATTGTAATTATCACTGAGATTAGCCATAATAAATAGTTTGTAGTGTGTTTACTGCTTGTTATTCGATGGTTACGTTAGTCACACGCCATCCAGAGGAAAAAAGACACTTAAGACTAAAAAAAAAAAAAATTTGATAAACGTGTTTTACCTTTTTAAAAGCCAACTTTACACATTTTTTAAATAAATCATTCAATTTTTAACACTTGCTTAACTTTGAGAAATTTTTGCTTCACAATATGAGCATTAATTTTCAGGGTTTCAAAAATGTTACGTTATTCACGCTGCTATTCTGGTTGAAAAAATATCCACTGTCAGTAATTTTGTTTTAAATTCTTAGCAGAAATGATAAATAGATACCATATACATTGTAAGTCCACCAGCATAAATAAAAAATATTTTTTATCCCTTTAGTTACAAGTAAAAACAGTTACAAAATCAGATCTGAATGTTTCGTTAGTCACCATGGAATGACCCAAAATTGCTAATTTTACCATTTATTAGTGCATTTTACAGTTTTTAACTGGAACCTCTTCTGCCAATATTATACTGTTGTTTTTACAGTATAATGCAGCTAAATTCTACGGCAATAAAATAAAATTTCTAAATTTACAGTGGAAAACTAAAATTGCTAGTTTTAGTTTATTATTGCGATTGTACAGTTTTAAACCGGAACCTCTGCTGCCAGTATTATACCGTAAAAACAACAGCTATTTTTTTGCAGTGTGCATATCAAATAAAGTCTTAACCCATTAATGAATAGCGTCCTTTTAAAAGGACAGTCCGAAAAAGGTCATTCCCCAAAATGAACATTTCAACCAAATAATAGTGTTCAATTAGTACCTTGGTATTGTTTCAATTCGTTATCAACAAATTGCAGCACGTAACCATTGTAGAGTGTGTTTTGTAGCAGTTTTAATATGATCTTTATCAAAAATCACATCGTTCACAATCTCAAGAAAAAAAAGCTAAGTTTTCAAAGTTATTCCCAGCTTCCCACTTTATGTTAATTGCTGATTTTATTTATTCTTCTAAAATGTCTATTTAAATATTATATCGTAGGCAGCAAAAAATTTGAGTGAAACAAGTATGTACCCCTCTGGGGTCAATCGTAACTTTTGAGGGACAATTTTTCTTTCCTTAATAAAACAATTATTTTTTACATAATATATTTTTTATTATTTTTCCTGCCCATTAAACGCCGTTTGTAACCAGTATACAAAATATCTTTGGAAAAAAAATGTCAGGCATTAATGGATTAAGTAAGTAAGCCGCTATACAAACCTTATATACGTAAATTTGCGTTGTTTTATCTTAAGTACATCTTAAACGTTTTCCTCTTTTAAGTTACAGGCTACATAATTAGATTGCTCATCAATATGGCGAAGAGTTTTCCGTGTAGACTTGCAGAACAAAGTTTAATATCCGGGTAAAACGTAAACAGCTAATAATAAGCTGAGTTCGTCTTTCGGGATATATAATTTCCTACCTCGAACTGTCCGTTTTAACTTTTAATAAGGGAGGCTTTACTCCCTGGAATAATTTCGGATGTGGATTAGGGAATTCGTTTCAAGTGCTGAGAAGAAATTAAAATTTTTTCCATTCTGGCAAGCCGACTCCTTTTTTAATCATGTCATTCTTGTGCTCCCGTTTCATGAGCATCATCCTGTTTATTCTCGAATTTCAATTTAAAGAAACCTAGAAACCTGTTATTCCCCATAGAATAAAATTAATGATGAGAAAAGTTAATATAATATTTAATGATACTCACTGCTCGACGATTGAAAATGCAACACCAAGAAGGAGTGGTCAGAAATTCATGCAAATTTTACCGTAGACGCACGTCACTGAGTTATGCAAATGATATGAAATGCGCAGCTCTCCGACGCACGTGAAGTAAGATATAAGAGAATGAAGTTGAAAAGTGGGCTATGTTCATGTTGGTTTTTCTGCCAGACTAATTATCGGAGAAATTTGGTTTTTGTCTCGAAGGATACGTGTGATAGGAGGAAATGCCACGCCGTCCTCAACGAAGACACTTCCAGCATATAGACGACTTTACAAGGGGTATGGTGATCGGACTGAGAAGGGGAGGTTGGTCCATACGTCAAATTGCAGCTGATACCCACATGGATGCAAGCACTGTGCATCGGCTGTGTCGGAGATGGTTGGAAAGAGGAAATGTAGCCACATTGAGGGGTGCAGGTGCAGCCAGAGTGACGTCAGACCGCTTGGATCGACGGATTCACCGACAAGCTGTGGCGGACCCGCAAGTCACTTGTACGTCGATTCTGCAGCACGTGCAAGGTACCCTGGATGTTCCTGTGTCGACCAGAACCATTTCCCGTCGACTGGTTGCACGTGGCCTGCAATCACGGCGCCCGCTAAGAAGACTGCCATTGACCTCACAGCACAGACTCCAACGTTTGGAATGGTGCCGGACCAGAGCGACGTGGATGGCAGAATGGCAAACCGTAGTGTTCTCAGATGAATCCCGCTTCTGTTTGTCCAGCGATAGTCATCGCATACGTGTGTGGCGTCGACGTGGAGAAAGATCGAATCCGGCAGTAACTGTGGAACGCCCCACAGCGCGACAACGTGGCATAATGGTTTGGGGCGCTATTGCATACAATTCCGTATCACCTCTAGTTCGTATTCGGGGCACTATGACGGCCCAACGATATGTAGATAATGTACTGCTCCCGGTGGCAATCCCCTACCTTCAGGGTCTGCCAAATGCAATTTTTCAACAGGATAACGCCCGGTCTCACAGGGCTCGAATCAGCCAACATGCTCTACGAGGTGTACAGATGCTTTCCTGGCCACCATACTCTCCTGACTTGTCACCAATCGAACATGTGTGAGACGTGATTGGACGCCGTTTGCAGAACCTGTCACTGCCTCGTTCAGAGGACGAACTGTGGCAAATGGTTGAAAGGGAATGGAGTGCCATCCCTCAGGACACCATCCGCAGGCTTATTGACTCTATGCCTAGACGTGTTTCTTCGCGTATCGCTGTCCGCGGTGGTCCTACTTCTTACTGAGCCGACGCCGTCCTCGCTCTAAATTTTGCTTATTTATTTTGAAATAAATATCACTTATTGTTTCATGCTGTCTCTGTCTTCTTACCAAATTTCATCAATTTCTGACCACTCCTTCTTGGTGTTACATTTTCAATGTCGAGCAGTGTATTATACTCCCTGAAATTTAGTATCATTAATATTATATTTCAGGGAGGCTTTCTCCCTGGAATAATTTCGGATGGA
Organism: Uloborus plumipes; assembly: GCA_038373865.1. Taxonomy (NCBI): domain Eukaryota; kingdom Metazoa; phylum Arthropoda; class Arachnida; order Araneae; family Uloboridae; genus Uloborus; species Uloborus plumipes. Next base: position 31,596 of record JAXGGA010011276.1, read on the forward strand.
TTAGGGAAGTTCAAGTGCTTGAAGAAATTAAAATTTTCCTTTCTAGCCGCTGACTTTTTTAATCATGTCATTCTTGTGCTCCCGTTTCACAGCATCAACCTGTTTATCTCGAATTTCAATTTAAGAACTAAAAACTGCTATTCAGGAATAAATTAATGATTAAAAATTAATATAATATTAATGATATTATACTCCCTGAAATATAATATCATTAATATTATATTTCAGGGAGGCTTCCTCCCTGGAATAATTTCGGATGGATTAGGGAAGTTCAAGTGCTTGAAGAAATTAAAATTTTCCTTTCTAGCCGCTGACTTTTTTAATCATGTCATTCTTGTGCTCCCGTTTCACAGCATCAACCTGTCTATCTCGAATTTCAATTTAAGAACTAAAAAATGTTATTCAGGAATAAATTAATGATGTAAAAATTATTATAATATTAATGATATTATACTCCCTGAAATATAATATCATTAATATTATATTTCAGGGAGGCTTCCTCCCTGGAATAATTTCGGATGGATTAGGGAAGTTCAAGTGCTTGAAGAAATTAAAATTTTCCTTTTTGGCTGCCGGCTTTTTTAATCATGTCATTCTTGTGCTCCCGTTTCACAGCATCAACCTGTCTATCTCGAATTTCAATTTAAGAACTAAAAACTGTTATTCAGGAATAAATTAATGATGTAAAAATTAATATAATATTAATGATATTATACTCCCTGAAATTTAATATCATTAATATTATATTTCAGGGAGGCTTTCTCCCTGGAATAATTTCGGATGGATTAGGGAAGTTCAAGTGCTTGAAGAAATTAAATTTTCCTTTTTGGCTACGCCGACTTTTTTAATCATGTCATTCTTGTGCTCCCGTTTCACAGCATCGGATTAGGGCAACCTGTCTATCTCGAATTTCAATTTAAGAACTAAAAATTCGATTTACGGATTTGGTATATAGCGTTTTACATTTGTCTCCAGAAAAATTGTATACATATTGAAAAAAAAAATCACATTTGAGATCGCAGATTTTTTTTTAATATAATTCTCAGAAAAAAGTATCATCTTCTTCCTAATAAAATAATAGGAGTATTTTTATTTTCTTTTTCAATTTCAAAATATTAATTGTTAAGCTAATTTTCTTTCATTTTTTTAAAGAAAATCGTTTCATTTTTTTTTTTAAGAGAACCGAATATGAATATTAACTAATATTTTTATATGTGCGTCATTAATTTGCACGTTAAGTGCGTCAACACTTCTTCTGATCTCGGTTATATCGCAACTTTTCGTTGTCCTCCGACAAGCGCGATATATCGAGTTACTGTAGGAGGATCCAAAGTTAGTGATAACACAATAATATTTTTATAGTGTGTTCAATTCAAAATTTTATGCCTTTTTAATACGCTTTTATTAGTTTCACATGTAGGTTTGTTTGTTAGTTTGTATGTGTGTATTATGTATGTATGTAACTCTGAATAAAAGATAAAATTCACGTTCTTTACAAATATAAAAGTAATATATTTAATATTATTATTAATGCTAAAGGCTAAACTATGTTACATGTTGATATAAAGTGTTTCAGTTTGTATATAACTCTGAATAAAAGATAAAATTCACGTTCTTTGCAAACATAAAAGTAATATATTTAATACTATTATTAATACTAAAGGCTAAACTATATTACATGTTGATGTATTATAAGTGCATGTAAACTTAACGGATATTCAATAGTTTTGGAAATCAGTTAGAGTATCATGAAAATATAGTTTAACCTTTAGTTATAATAATGGTATTAAGTATATTACTTTCATATTTGTTTAGAAAAAACTCTCTAAAAGCGTATATTTTAGTTTTTACTTCCTTTTACGTAGTAAAGGAAGTATTGTGATCGCGAAAAAAAAAATCACTCAAATTTGGGTCTAAATTTTGATTTTGCTCACCCTCGAATGAATGTTGAGTCGTTTTTTCGAGTTGTCAGCACGTGCATATGTACCTACCAACATATAACCAGCCGAAAAATCCTTTTCAACCACCCCCGAGTTAATTACGACGAGTTTTCTCGTGACGTCTGTATGTACGTATGTATGTGCGTATGTATGTATGTATGTGTGTCGCATAACTCAAAAACTATATGCCGTAGAAGCTTCTAGTTTGGTATGTAGGCTCTGAGGAGGGTCTAGTTGTGCACCTCCCCTTGTGGTTGCATTCGAATGTTCCCAAGGGGGTGTTTTACCCCTTTTTTGGGAGTAAATCAGTTAATTTCAACGCAGACTTAAGTGATATGAATTGGCGACCACTTGACAATATATCGCCAAGCTTTTGGTCGCCAAGGGTTTGACGCCAACTTGGCGAAATATCACCAACTTGGCGACAAATTTGGCGAAGAAAATTATTTTTTGAAAGTGGGTTCCATTTGGCACTATTGTCGATATTTTGCGAAAAATCGACCGAATTATGTTAAAATCGGCAATATTTAGAAAATTAATCATTGTAAAATATTTTTCCGCGTTGTTAAATGCCAAATTACGGGTGTAAATGTTTGAATTGTTATCTTGATCACTCCAAGCAGTATTTTAACACTTAAGGCATCTACTAAGAAATTTACACGTAAAAGGAAGTAGTGTGGGGTCCATACCAGATTTTTTTAAACTATAATGAAATTATTAGAGTTGAAATTTTCTCACATGTAGCTCTATTTATATTTATGAGTTTTTTCTATTCTGTTAGTAATAATATTATTTTTTTACAGGTAAGAAATATTTTTATTACTTGCTTGCTGAATTATTCTTCTACTACAGGTAAGCTTTTATTTTACTTTAATTTTTCTTTTTATTGTCAAAAAAAATGACCGCAATGTAAAATAAATTTATTGTTTTTAGTATGGAAATTTTTCTTTGTATACTTCTAAAAAAATGTACATCGATTGAAAGCGTTTTCTTAAAAATGGTCTCTCTCGTATTTGCTTTAACCAGATCACAGATATTAAACAGAGTAATAAAAATGTACAAAATATCTGTATCAAAACATATAAGCTTTGAAATAAAGTTAGTTTTGAAGACGAAAAAGAAAAAACAGTAATTACATAAAGGGATGAAGAAGCATGGGAGAAAAATCTAATTATTTATTTACTTTCCGAAAATCCTTAAAGAAATGACGGAAAGAAATAAACTTTCGATTAGAAAAAAGCAGTTCCGTGTAGAAAATAATTGAAATTTTAATGTGATCTTTAAGAGATTGTTTTTAAACGAAATTGGGGAGAAGGGTGGGGAAATAAAATCAAATATACTTATTTATTCTTTCTCTTTTATTTTATGTCCACACTTTTACATCAAAGTGCAAGTGCGCTTTATAAAATTAAGCTCTCAAAAGCAAACTTTCCTCCTTCTTTTTGCTTCTGAACTGTTGCTAATATTCTGTTTACTTATTTTTTTTTTTTTTTTTTTTTTTTTGACTACGCATTTTTGTAACCGTTTAACTATTTCCTTCGTTTCGTAATTAAGGATTTTTTAAATTTTATGATAAATAAGCTTTCATCATAATGAAGTACTGTAACAAATATCTGAGAAGTGTATGACAGAAGTATTAAACGTTGCCAATTCGTATCGCTCTAATAATTAATTCTGTTAATATTAGTAACACTCTGATCTGTTGCCAATATTCTGTGCACTTATTTTTATTTTTATGACTAAGCATTTTTGTAACCGTTTAACTATTTCCTTCGTTTCGTAATTAAGGATTTTTTTTTAAATTTTATGATAAATAAGCATTCATCATAATGAAGTACTGTAACAAATATCTGCGAAATGTATGACAGAAGTATTAAACGTTGTCAATTCGTATCGCGCTAATAATTACATCTGTTAATATTGGCAACCCTCTGATCTGTTGCTAATATTCTATGCACTTATTTTTATTCTTTTGACTGCTCATTTTTGTAACCGTTTAACTCTATCCTTCGTTTCGTAATTAAGGACTTTTGAACCTTTACGGATTACTAAAAATAGTTTAAGAAGCTTTTATGATAATGAAGTACTGTAACAAATATCTGAGAAATGTATGACAGAAGTATTAAAAGTTGCCAATTCGTATCGCTCTAATAATTACTTGAATACTTAAACGGAAAAACATGGAAAATGATCATCGTTTGTTTTCATTCTACAATCAACACGTTTTTATTTGTTCCTGAATAAATATTTATAAAAATGCATTTAATTGAATTTTAAAAAAGAAAGAAAAGTTTAGCTTTATTTGCTCAAAGAATTTTAAGCATTACTATCATATGATACAAACAAATATCTATATTGAAATAGTCGAAAACATTTTTTGTTTGTTTATCCCCCCCCCCCCCTCTAAGTTCAGAGCGCAACTGCTTTAGGCAAAGCGACTGCGAAGTAATTTTCTCTGTAACATTTAATAGGGGGAAGGGTGATATTTGTGAGAATAAAAGACTGGTTTGTTAATGGCGGATGTTATTTTAGTTCATGAATGGTACGTTTTCTGAATTGACGAAAATGCATCTGCTTAACTTATTAGCTATGACAGACATTTTATTTTTAATTAAATGTTCACAAATAAACTTACAGTGACTTAGCAGAAATTTCTGCATAGCTTATTGGCAAAATGCATAGTATTTTAATTTTGAATAGTAAAATTAGTGATTTTATTTTATGGTGCTGTAGAGCAAAAAAAATGCAACCGAAAACAGTAAGTTGTGATTGAGAAATTTCTCAATAAATGCCGATAAGCTATGCAGAAACTTCTGCATAGCTTATCGGCAAAATGCATAGTACTTTGATTTTGAATAGTAAAAATAGTAATTTTATTTTATAATACTATAGAACAAAAAAATATGCAACTGAAAACAGTAAGTTGTGATTAAAAATTCTTTTCGTGTAAAATCCTACTGCCAAATCAACCCGAGATAATGTTGCTTTCTAAAAAAAAATACGAAAATGATTTGGGACAGTGTGCGGTAAAAGTAATAGTAATGAATTCAAAATTACAGGTACATAAATTTGCAGCAAATTGCAATCATTAATTTCAAAATTTAAAGGAGCTTATTTAATAAAACGCAATTGGAGGTAACTAATGAAATAAAAACTTTCAAGGACTTTTTTTGCACTTCAATTTATTGCGTCAATAAATACTGTAAATTTATTGCGATAGAATTTAGAACATACAGAAAAAAAAAACAAAATAAATGTAATATTAGCCATAGTTATAATACCGGTCATGAACAGATGAATATGTGTTATAAAAAATACATCTAACAGAAAAACTAGGCACAACACGTGTTAAAAAGTAAAAGTTAGAAAAACAGCATTATAAACGCACAAATTGCCTTGCTGATACCAGTCTTGTTGTTTTGAATACATTACTTTTTTTAAGAAAAGCTTTTTTGTAAAAAGTAATTTGCAATATTAGTAAAAAAAATCATGGGTCTTTTATTGCACCTCATTTCATTACATCAATAAATACCTCCATATTTATTGTGTAATGTTTTATAACATGCTAAAAAGAAATATTATAGTATTTGACCTAGCTGATAAGACTGGTCTTCTCTAGATAATTGTGGTTTGGAAAAAGAAATTAAAAAGAGAAACTTTGTACAACGCGAGGTAAAAAGTCACAGTAAAAAAGACAACCTTATAAGTGTACGAATTTGCATTGCAAACAGCTGTTTCTGGTTTTTAGGAAGCCACTTTTTTCATGAAAAACCCTTTTGGAAGAAAGAAATTTCAGCATAAGTAAAAATGTTCAAGACTTATTTTTTAAATTTATTATGCAATACTTTTATAACTAATTAAACACGAAATTGATTATAGGGTTCGACTTAGCTGATAATACCGGACATTTTCAGACAATTGTGATTTATATCTATAAAAATAATAATAAACTAGAATAATAAGGCACAACATCCAGTAGAAAGTAACAGCAGGAAAAACAACATTATAAATGCCCAAATTTTTTTTGTAAGCGCCAGATTTAGGGTTTAGAAGGAACTATTTTTTTCAAAGAAAAAGCCTTTTGATAAAATTAATTTGTAATAAAACTATGTAAAGTAAAAAAGTTCAAGACCCTTTTTTTGCACCGCATTATAATATATCAATAAATTCTGCGAAATTTATTGCGTTATATTTGATAACATAATAAAAAAAACGAAATTGATAATAATATTAGAGTTTACTGATAACACAAGTATCTTCAGACAATCGTACTTTACATTTAAAAAAAAATCTTAACAAGAGAAGTAACAAAAATAAAGTTGTTAATGTAAAATTTGCCTTGCAGACACCCCACTGTATAAAATGAATGTTGTTTTTACAGTATAATGCAGCTAATTTTAAAGTAATCAAATAAAAATTTCTAATTTTACAGTAATAAACTCAAATGGCAAATTTTACTGCTTATTACCATGCATTTTACAGTTTTAAACTGGAACCTCTGCTGCCAGTATTATACTGTTGTTTTTACAGTTTAATACACCTAAATTTTACGGCAATAAACTAAAATTTCTAAATTTACAGTTAGGGTCATTCCATGACTAACGTAACATTCATAGCTGATTTTGTAACTGTTTATACTTGTAACTTAAGGGATAAAAAATATTTTTTAGTTATGCTGATGGATTAACCATGTACATGGTATCTATGTATCATGTTTGCTAAGAATTTAAAACAAAATTACTGACAGTAGATACTTTTTTAACCAAAATAGCAGCGTGACTAACGTAACATTTTTGCAACCCTGAAAATTAATGCTCATATTGTGAGGCAAAAATTTCTCAATGTTAAGCAAGTGTTAAAAATTAAATGATAAATTTGAAAAATGTGTAAAGTTGGCTTTTAAAAACATAAAACACATTTATTAAATCTTGATTTTTTTTAGTCTTAAGTGTCACTTTTACTCAAGATGGAGTGTGACTAACGTAACCATCGAATAACAAGCCGTAAACACACTACAAACTATTTATAATGGCTAATCTTAGTGATAATTACAATACTTTTTTACTTTTTTTAACTTCTTATGTTGTATGATTTTTATTTATTTATTTATTGATTTATTGATACGTTTTTCACTTCGGTATTTTTTTTTCTTCGCCTGAGGCTGACACTTCTATGGAATGACCCGTTATAAACTGTAAAATTGCTAGCTTTACAGTTTATTACTGCGCATTTTACAGTTTTAAATTGGAATTTCGGCTGCCAGTATTATACTGTAAAAACAGCAGTTCATTTTTTGCAGTGCAGTTTTAGCGTTGTGAAGGAACTACTTTGAACAAGGAAAAACCTTTTGGTGAAAAGCAATTTGCAATATAAGTAAATAAGCGAAAAGTTCTAGACCCATTTCTTACACCTCATTTTAATACATCAATAAATACCGCCGAATTTATAGTGTAATATTTTATAACATACAAGAAAACGGAATTGATGCAGTATTCGACCTAGCTGAACTCTGTTCGAATTTAATATGAGCCAGAGAATGAGAAAAGAAAAGCATAAATGCAGCGAAATAAGAAAATGGCTAGCTATAAATAGCTGGAAAGGAAGAGAAAATGCCCTCTTCCTAAAGTCCATGATAGCTTTTGAGATAATCGAAGTTGTAATGCCTTTTTGCGAACGTCCAAAGGTTGGGCGAAAAAAAAAAAAAGGATTTGGATAGGCATAAAACTTTTACTTTTCAGAACTATTTTCTTCACGTATTACTTTACAATCGAGTGTTTCGAATGTTCTGCATAAATTTTATTCCGCCTTTTGAAAGGTTACAGTTACAAAACACGTAATTTTGCCTGAAACATTCTGTAGTATAAATGCCGTGTACTTAAAAAAATTCTTTTTAAATCAAGGTTTTAGCATTAAATTAACCCAGGAAATTATAGTTAATAGGATTATCGATTGTATGTCTTTTACAATTGTACATCATTTTCACGAAGTCCCTTTTCATTGGGACAATACTTGAAAAACATTTTTTTAATACGATTGTATTAGTTTCACATCGGGTTTGTTTGTTTGTATGTATGTAACTTTAAGTAAAAGATAAAATTCACGTTATTTACAAATATAAAAGTAATATATTAAAAACTATTATTAATACCAAAAGCCAAATTATATTCGGGTCATTTTCACCATATGCTTACATTTCAAAATTTTTAGGTAATTTTTTTAACTTGCTATTTTCTTTTAGAAACACTAACAGATGTTTAGTCACATATTGTAGGTGTGTAAAAAAGTAACTGCGGTTGTACACTTTGATGAATAATTAAGTATTCAAATGCTGTTGTAAAACTGTAAGTTGCAAGGAAAATTGTCGTCCATTACCATACAAAATCAATATGAAATCTCACTTTTAAACTATATCATAGAGCCTAGAACCAACTTCACTTGAAATTATTTGCGCCCTGAAGCTTAAAACGATGTTTGTGATGATTGAAATATTGATCAAAAACTCTATGGTAACGAATTTGACATTTGGTAACGGATTTGACCAGTAACGGACTTGACATTTCAACCAAAATGTCAAATTATGGCTAGGTTGTCGAATTTAAAAATTGAACTACAATATGCATTTTCTTAGAGTTGTATAAGGAACAATATTTAGGGGTAAAAGTTTAGAAAAAGTAAAAATTAATACTAAAATCTTTGGTAACGGACTTGACAAAGAATAAAAATACGCACCTGGAAAAAATTTTGTGCGAAACGCCACAGCAATACTTCTCGACTTAGGGAAACAAAATGGTACAAAATAGTTACGTCACTAATTTGTTAAGTTAACTGAATACGTGTTACCATCTTTTGACTTCAATAAATACCTTTTTTAGCTAAAATAATCTTAGGGTAACGGACTTGACAAGAACTTCCGGACAAAATATATTCATAGATTTCTTATTGAAATAAAATTACTATTGTCAATATTTATCATGAATACCATATACTAATAGTCAATATATAAAAATAATATGTCGCATTTAGTTTTTTTGACCATTAAGTAGAGGAAAAAAATAGTTGAACTTGCGAAAATTGGAAATGGACAAGCGTTTTTGCCTTGATTCTCATTTTTAAAGACTTATATAAAAATAAATAAATAAATTTCAATAATTTGTTAAGTGATAGAATTTTTTGGGGGGTATTTCTTGCAGAAAATAATTAATCGCATTGAATTTAAAATATAAGTTATGCTTCAAAATCGTCTTTTTAACCTCCGGACAGCAAATGTAAGCAAATTTTGAAAATGACCCATTCTCTGTATTAATGATAAAATTCACGTTCCTTGCAAACATAAAAGTAATATATTTAATACAGTGAACTCTCACTTATGCACCGGCCCAAGGGACCAACAGAAAGAGGCGCGTAAGTGAGAGAGACGTATAAGTGAATAAGCCTATTTAAAAGACTAAAACTCAACATAGAGAATGAATAAAAATGTTTCTATAGAAAAGGGACATATTACAACAGTTTGGCAATTACTGTAACGTAGCTACAATGATAAAGCGAAAACAAAATTTGTAGTATATCTAATAACAAACTATTCCCTTTAAAACGATGCATAATAGATAATTGCCCCTCTCCTAACTCTAGTTCATGCTGAAAAAATGCCTTCCGTGTTCAAAAAAAGCGACAAAGAGAAAAGTGATGAAAAATGCTGTTTTCTTTTAAAGAAAACATTATTTTTTTTACATTTTTTGGGAAAATTCGGCGCGTAAGTGAAATATTTATCTTTCGAGTGACGTATAAGTGAATATGATAAGATCATTATTTTGCTATGGAATGTGCTAGGACCATTTAAAATCGTCGTATAAGTGAAAAAGGCGCATAAATGAGACGGCGTATAAGTGAGAGTTCACTGTACTAATATTAATACTAAAGGCTAAACTATATTACATGTTGGTGTATTATAAGTGCATGTCAACTTAGCAGATATTCAACAGTTTTTGATTAACTCTGAAAGCGTATTTTTTAGTTTTTTAAAACTACATCTAAAAAAAATTTCAATTATTCATACCAGCATGTAACTACACAATAATTTAATTATAACTTGAATACTGGATACTGTGCAATGCATAATTAGGCGTCATGATATACAATAAAATTATTGTGTTTATTTTCTATTTTTTTTTAATGTTCCACTTAAAAACTCGATGTTTTTACTTTTAAAATTGCCACAGAATGGTTTATACTGACTACATTCAAAACTTTATTACTGCTTCAAAACTGCTGCATTTGACTATATTTGTGTTAGTAGGCTTAATGTTGTGAAAAATCGATATTTGTATTTCGATTATACATTGTTGTCATTTGTGTATCGCTTAACGTCTGTTCTTTAAAAAATGTATAAGCGATGTTTTACTCGCTGTAAATGTATAAGTGATGTTAACGATGTTTTCGGCAGTGCTTTGACACCTGACAGTTTTTGAGAGCAAGAAGGGGTATCGTTTTAATTGAGGTAATTTTATATTGAGCGAATGTAGGCTATTTTTGATGCTTTGTTTTGGCTCTAAAATCGAGAGAAATCTGCGAAATTTAAAATATTTCAAGAAACGAGTAACTCTTTGAGAGTTTATCGGTTTTTCTCCGAAATTAAAAATGTGGCTATTGAGGAGTGGTGCTTTAGTAGCAGTAATAATGGAAACTATATGATCTTATATTCGTTTCGTTTCTCTTTTTTTACAAAACATAATTTTGAACTTGTTTTTTTTTTTTTTTTTTTTTTTTTTTTAACACTCTACACAGTAAAAAATGAATGTTGCTTTTATAGTATAATACGGCTAATTTTATAGTAATAAATTGAAATTGCTCATTTTGCAATATTAAACTAAAATTGATAGTTTACAGTAATATGAACTATAAAATTGCTAGTTTTGCAGTTTATTACTGTGCATTTTAGTTTCCAACTGAAACCTCTGCTGCCAGTATTGTACCGCTGTTTTTACGGATTAATGCAGCTAATTTTATGGTAATAAACTTCAAAATTACTTATCTTACGGTAATAAACTGTAAATTTGCTAGTTTTGCAGTCATAAACTGTAATATATATATTACAGTTTATGACTGCGAGATGTAAAATTGCTATAGCAATTTTGCATTTTATAACTAAAGCAGCAATTTTACAGTTTATTACCACAATTTTACGCGCAATTCATCAAGTGCATACGAAGCAAAGTAAAAATGGCGAAGAAAAGAAGTTTTTTACATTTATTACTTTATTTATTAATGATTGTATTCATTTGTTCATTCAAGCATTATTTTTTTAATGAACGAAAAATATATTCAATAATGAAAAAGAAAATACTTTGAAAGAGAATTGCTTTAGTTATCAATTTGCTCCATCTATGGTGCAAAATGACAATTTTTACTTTCCTTTTTAAAGTGCAAATTTCTTCAAAAAAGTAAAAGATAACATCTTAATACGAATTTTATCATACATTGATCAATTTTTATATTGACATTTTCGAAACAAATTTACAACTTATTCATACTACTGTAAAATTGTAATTTGACTTAATTTTATTTTACATTGCCCA
>JAXGGA010011277.1:0-43099 GCA_038373865.1 Uloborus plumipes
ATAACTTTTTAAGGCTGAGTATTTAAGGTTTTCTTGGCGGGGGATTTTTTTACAACACTGTTGTTTTTGGGGAGATATCACATATTTTTGCATTAATATTATTTCTTTACCTGTTTTTTTTTTCTCTTCAAAATTTACTTTGCATGTTTTTTTTTCCCTTCAACATTTTTCTTGGCGGTCCGACATCTGTGGTTTTCTTGGCAGCATGTATTTGGTGCAAAAGTTCAAGGATCTTCTTCAGTCTAGGATAAATTTGAAATCAATCACAATGTACCACCCGAACCGACGCAAAACAAAGCTAGTTGCTAACAATACTACGATTAAATTAAAAGTTTAAAAAAAAAAACCCAACCCTTACTGCCGATCTCATATTAAAATGAACTAAATTGAAGATCCCTTTTAAAAGCCTTATGCAATAAAATCAATTACAAATATTTTATTTGTTAACAAATAGAAACTGGCAACAGATGAAATTATAAATCATTGAGTTTTCTTTCCTCGTGGCCCAACAATGAAAACATAAATGCTCAGATGTTGAACAGAGCTAATAGATAGAAATCGGACCAATTTTAAGCATTAATAACTCCGGGGTGCGATGACCCCGGGGGGTAAATTTTGGGAAAATGTCCTCAATGTCTCATCGAGAATATTCATACCAAAAATCAACACTAAAGACCCCCGGGGAGAAAAGATACGGAAAATAAAAACGAGGGGGGAGGGGGTGGGGGGTCGAAAAACCCCCTATGCCGAGCTTTGGGACAAAATAAATGTGGGTGCAAAAGCAGAGCTCAATCCGAGTTACCGTTTAGTCTGGACCCCTGTCAAACAATTTTTAAAAAGTGCGAAAAATAGCGATTTTATAACATATATCACCCCTCCCCCTGAGGGTCCTGGATGTTTTGCTTTAGTATGTGCCGTCAGGGGCCGCTGGAGATTGAGTATACCAAAAATGAACTCTAAGGATCTTTATGGGGCTGAGATACAGAGGGGTGAAAACCCCGGTTTGGTTACTCGCGTAAACAGTCCTAGTCGCTCTTTTACATTTTTATTGGCGACGGAAATTTCTTGGCGGCTTGTATTTGGTTTTCTTGGCGGGGCGGGACGCTCCCGCGTCCCGTGATCTTTAAGGGTTGAAAAATATTGATATAGTTAGCTGAAGTGGAGTACGGAGTGAATTGATGCTGAAGGCCTTATTAGTAGTAAGGAAAAAAAATTTCCTTTTCAGATAAAGTTGGTCACAACTCATGATTCAGTCATACGACATTTATTCATCTGTTCACTTTCTTCGAATTAGCAACATTTTGTAATGGCGTTCAATTTTGACATCTCTGCATTAATAAAATATACGCTTAAATTCGCAGACGATAAAAAAAACTGTAGCAATGAAATAATATTGTTCTATTCACTATTTTGTTTAATTATTGCTGCTCACACGATCTTAATTGCTACGCAAAAGCTCAGATGTTCATTTTGATAGCGTTGACACATCAAAGCGATACATGGCGAATCTATTCGTCGAGACATTTCATTTTGATGCCCCAGAATGAAATGTACTGTAATGAAGCGATGGTGTTCAGTATTCAGCAATTATTCAGAACTCAGCGCATCAGGTTTTAAAAATTCTTGGAGCATTGAATAAAATTAGCTTTTTTTTTCGATTTACTTTTTTTAATCGGCGCTTTTTTAACTTGCTTTTATGCCAAAAATCTGATGTCGCAACTCCAACAACACGTTGTAGGCACTCTGTTTTGTGCACTTCTAAAGCAAATTTAGGCTTCAGAAACAAATGTGCTTCGTCGCTCTATTTTTAGTTCTATTTCTTCCATGAAAATTTAATGGATGGAGTAAATATCTCGCAAGTCTAGTAACAACCCTTAATCAGTTCTTGCGGTGCAAATGTTCGATTCGCACAATGTATGGGGAATTGAACTTCTATGTAAAGTATTAGCACTGTGTGATACGAACAAAAATTTCATTACTGTCTAGCTGCGTATTGCGCGCCTGGCAGTCACGATCGCTTCCATTTGAAAAAGGGGTGATAGGATAGGGAGACGCACTTGCCGGTGCTTTCGCTTCTTACTTCCTGTTGAATGTTACTTCGCATTTCTCCCCTATTTTGAGGAAATCCAAGGAGACCTCAGGCATGCGCAGATGCGAGGAAGGTTTTACGATAAAAGATTAGACAGTATTTGTTGTTATTTATTTATCTTAAGCCTATACCATGCATATTTCTTTAACCCATTAATGCCTGACTTTTTTTCCCCAAAGATATTTTGTATACTGGTTACAAACAGTGTTTAATGGACAGGAAAAATAATTAAAAAGATATCATGTAAAAATGTTTTTTTTTACGAAGGAAAGAAAAATCGTCCCTTAAAAGTTACGCTAGATCCCAGAGGGTACATACTGTTTTTACTAAATTTTTTTTCTGCCTACGATATAATATTTCAACAGACATTTATAAGAAGTAAAATCAACAATTAATTCAAATTGGGAAGCTGGGATCAACTTTGAAAACTTAGCTTTTTTTCTTGAGATTGCGAACGATGTAATTTTTAATAAAGATTATATTAAAACTGCCACACAACACACTTTACAATGGTTATGTGCTGCAATCTGTTAATAACGAATTGAAACAATACCAAGATACTCATTGAACACTATTATTTGATTGAAATGTTAATTTTGGGAAAATTCAGACCCTTTTTTGGACCGTCCCTAAAAAGGGACGCTAGGCATTAATGGGTAAAAAAGTAATATCTTAAATCTGATCTAATATCTTAAATATCCTAATCTCCTATAATAAAATTAATCATGATGAATTCATAAATAATGAATATAATCATTCATAATGAAATATGATCTAATATTTTAAATATCCTAATCCCCTATAATTTTTATCCTAACATCTTAAATATCTTAGGAATATTATCTTGGCAAAAACCAATGTCCATACTTGAATTCTGCGGCCCAATTCATATAAAATTAGTTCCAAACATCCGGGCACCAAAATGACTGCTACTGTCTGATCTTCTTAGGGAAAACCTTTCGCACATTTACACATGCGTCAGATTTTCTCTGATCTTACCAAATAGGGGTGTTAGGTAAGATAACAATAAGGGGAAGAATGTTGAAACGTATTTTGAACCATACCAAATAACGTAGAACGGTGCTATTGGAATTTACAGTTGTGTAAGAAGAAATAAGTTTAATACAAAATTAACGTAATTTGCATCGTTTTCTTGTTATGGAACATATAAATATGTTACTTGCTTTTAATAATTGAAGTAATTGCTACCAAACAGATTTTCTACAGCCTCTGAAAAGTTATATTTTTAAAGGGGTGGTAAAAATCATCTTACTATGTAGCGAAATTGACAGGTTTTACGGTAATATATTAACCAATCATGTAAATTTTGCCGTACTTTCACTGAAATAATATTGAATTTGAATTCCAAACATATTAATAATTTCTAGAAATTATTCAACATTATTTATTGACTATGAAAAACGGACTTTTTGATTTTAGAGTCTACATTTTGAAAAATGACTTCCAGTCAAAACGAAAACACTCCATGAGACATTTAGAATTTTTCTTCTCCCCTATAAAGCTTCAAGAAGGGTTTGAAATAGATTTTTATTCTGGGCGGAAATAGTTTCAAGTTTAAATGTTTATTGAGTTTTAGTGAAATGGAAACGCTCAAGGATCCACCAGTATTTTTACAGCTTTCTATTTTGACTTTCTTTCAATTCAAGATATTTCAATTCATCTCAGATTTATTCGAGAACTTTTTTCTGAAGCCTCTTTTTTTTTTTTTTTTTTTTTTTTTTTGCAACGATGCACTTAAACACGAATGAAATATTTTAAATCTGATGAATAATTTTTGTGAATAAGATTGTACTTTTATATCTGTGGCTTGGTTCTAACAGGGCCAATGTCAATTTTTTCACATTCTGTGTTAATTACATCAAAAGTTTCCAATTTAGTAAAACTCTAATTCTATAAAGGCCAATGTTTATATAATATATAATAATATATATATTGTATATTTTATAAATTATTATATATATTATATATTTATATAATATACTATAATCTATAATATAAGATATAAAAATTTTCATATCATAAAATAATGTTTCTTTACACTAACAATAAACGAATACCAAAAAATAATAATGGGAATCTTAATATAAGAAAGTTCTAGCATTCTAAAAAATCTCAAACATCTTTCATCGCCTTTTTCTCGAAGCTAACAATTTTGACTTAGGCCCTTTTAGAACAAAGCCACATATATATATATATATATATATATATATATATATATATATATATAATATATATATATATATTATATATATATATATATATATATATATATATATATATTATATATATATATATATATATAACCTTTATTTCCTCAACCGTTCGTCCTAGATGTATACTTCCATTTGCAAAATTGCTCGAAATGAGGAGGAGAGTTAAGATATGGAAAGTTTGAAGCGAAAAAAATAATTGGTTAAGAAATAAAAAAAATTACTTTTTATAGGGGCTCCGGGCCGCCAAACTTATATTTAGAGAAATAATCTCCATTGAAAAATAATACTAACCCAAAAAATGACATTTGTGCAATCAAAATCCATGGAGACAGATATAAAGTAGAGTGAGATGCAGTTTTAGCTTTGTACTGCGGACTCGATAACTCGGAGCCTTATAACTCGAATTTTATATCGAAGTTAATATTGGGTCCCAAACTCTTTAGAACACTGTGGGAATGGGCTATAAAAGGAATTATCAACAACTCGAAGCTTTTCGCCGGTCCCTTAGGACTTCGAGTTATGGAGACTCGACTGTATTTATGTATACATCTTTCTATACATTAAAAAAAAAAGTTCGTCAAAAACTTTGGTATAGATGTGTGAGTAGTTCCGCAAAGTCTATGAGATACCACAGCAACTTTTGACTTGAAATTCAGTAAAAACCTAATTGGGGACTTTGTGGGTGAGCATCTCGGAACTTTATAAAAAAAAAAAAAAATATATTAAAATCTCAGAAGTTACGTAATACGGAAACGAAAAAATTCCCTTCTCAATTAACATTATTTAATTGAAAGATTTTGCTTTCTGCTCAGGATGAAGTTTACAAAAACTCAGTTCGAACAGGAGATACAATCGTTCCTAGCATAGCAAAAATCCTGAACAGTACTTGCTCAAGTCAAGCTCGGACCGAGCAAAACGCTTCTAGAAGTGTCTGGAGACCAGAAATTAAAAAATGACCTTTCAAGCGGAACGTGCTGCCATTTTGTAATGCACAGGGAATTAGCAAAAGACGCCCCAGTAAGAGGTCATAGGAGGTCACTGTGGCCTCCTAAAAAGGCATCATTCAACTCATTTTTTTATTTGGGGACATAATTGCTATATTGCAATTTTTGAGAGCCTTAATGCCCCTTTTCATTAGAGATACTTATGCGGCAAATTGAGAATTCGCCCTCCCGAAAATTTAAGTTCAGGGTGCTCTTGCCTTTAGCACCTACAGTCGAGAAATTTAGTAAAAAGTTATTTCAGATTTGCACTTCCGAATGTTTTAATTTTGTAAAACGTACTTTAACCGAATTCATTTTTATTGAATGGAAGCAAGATCCTAATATTGTTCTAATTGCAACGAGTGATTTTTTTTTCTGGAAGGGAGGGTGGGATTTTCATTTTTTTTTTCTAATCGTAACGGGTGTTTTAATCTCATTCTTCCCAAAACATGATATAATTCTTCGATTCAGAATTGAAGATTGCGAAGCAACCATCAGAGATTCGTGAGTTTGAGAGCTGGGGATAGAGCCCCCAAATGATTAAATGAATTATAAAAAAAAAACTAATTTTAAAATCAACTCCAGTTATTCATATTTTTATTGATTCTTCATACAATTCAGTCTGCTGATGATTTGTGCTGTATAATATGTAATTTATGATTGGTGTAAAAATATTTTGCTTTGGAAGAAGGAGCATATTAAGTGTTCTGGCTTCAAATCATTAGGACTTGAAATGTGAATTAAAGTCTCACCAAAATGTTAAAAAAAAAAAAAATAATAATAAAATAAAAAACTTAGAATATCGTTTAAATTATCTTTCATATAAAGATGATTGTGACATTGTTTTTGTTTATGTACCAGCAATTTCTGTGGTTTATCTTACTTACTCTGCTACAGCCATTTTTAAAATAAATCAAATGCATTTAGTCTGGTAATATTTTTGAAACTTCTGTGCTTAATTAACTAATTTTAATTTTAGAGAAGTATGGCGAGGGTTTTTTCTTCTTTTTCTGATCGTAAATTTGAACTGTGTACAATAATGTACATTCTGTTACATTTAAATTAGTGATCGAAAAAAAAAAGTTTTTTGGAATTTGCAGACAAAATAAGTTTTAGAATCATTATTTAATTTTATACTTGTTCTGTAACAGACTTATCTGTACGATTAGTACAATCTTTTAAAAGGATAAATTACCCACTCCATTACACGGACTGGCAAAAACTTTTAAAACCCTTCGCAGGTTAGTTTAGGCACAAAAAATTGATACTTTATTTTCAGAAACAAATAGAGAATCAATAAAAAAAATATGAAAAGTTGGTGGAAGTTATTAAAATTGATAAATAAAATTCATAGGCTTCGGGTAAAATTTTTACAATAATCGTGTTTTAGAATAATCAGAGCTTGATTTTTTTTAAATCAAGCTCTGTTTACAAATGACACTTTCAGTTGAATTTCAGAAAGATAAACGATTTCTACGAGTGTTTTAACCCTTTCACTACTACCGGGATATATATGTCCCGCACGCAGTTTCAAATGACCCTTTGGGCTAAATATGATTTGTATTATTGTGAATGCATGTCCTACTGGTATTCTTTGATATCACTGACAATTCAGTGTAATTTTCTTCCTTTTTCATAATTTTATCGATATTTGCATTGTAACTAATGTATTTAAGTACTTATTTCATTTTTTTCTTAGAAAAAAAATGGTAGGGAAAGGGTTAAACCATAAAATTATGGCAAAAGGATATAATAATTTCCAGCGAGCAACTTCTTTCCAAAACACCCCTTTGTTTCATATTTATAAAACTCCATTACTCGTTTTCGAATTTCCTTTACATCAGCATGTTGCCAACTGAACCATAGTTTATAAGCCACCGGAAATCGGCCATAATGGCTTCCCCCGGAATCGTGTTATTTTGGTCATTACCGGCAATACTGCTGAGTGCCAGGGAAGCAGTAGAAATCACATTTCATTTCTTAGGATAACATCCGTAGACATAACAGAGAGGGGGTTATGTCTACGGATACTATTTGCTTTGTACTATTTAAAGAAGTCGCTTGAAACCATGAATACTCAATCGCATTGAATGACTGGACGAGTTCAACGCTTCCCGCTGTTTGCAGGACATCTATAAACACTCTTTGACTTAAAATATTAGAGCCGACATCTATCATCACACTTTGGGTAAAAATGTTTGAGCCGACATCTATCAACGCTCTTTGGGTTACTTCAACAAATAAAATCTTAAAGTGTGTTAGCGGATCGTTTGAAATATTATTATGAAGGTAAAATATTACCGGCTTTCCGCTTCATGTGGGCGCTTGCAATCGTATTGCTGTTATGAAGAGAATATTCGAAAAGAGAAATCATTTTTTATCAAATATTATGTTAGAATAAACTATTTACATTTCGACCTATTTGCATCTCAAACTGCAACAAAATCAATTCAGAATGTTCCATCAAATATCAACTGTGTCTGTTCGTTCCATCAATTTTTATTATTATTGTTTATCTCATTCTTCACTTCAGTTCATTTCATTTAAACCAAGGAAAGGCTAAAAATAACATGCAGACGTTCGAAAGATCAGTTGTACGGTAAAGCATACATCTGACCGAGATACCGCACTGTTGTTTTCTGTTTCCAACCTAATGCATGTTTGTTCCAGCGTCAACTGAAAATTCGTTGACTTTCAGAGCCACTTCTGTTTTACTTTTTTTGGAGGGAGGGGAGGGAATTATTTGTACAACTCAAGCAAAGACAATTGAATCAAGAATAACCAATTATAGTCAAAAAATTATTACGCTGATTCCCAAAATTTTTTACTCCGTGGACCCCCTTCCCAAGAGGTCGTTTTAAAACTTCCCAAGAACTAGAATAGAACTCAGCCATTCTAAAACCAGGATTTAAAAGATCAGTTATATTATTTACTAGCAAAAATACCCGGCGTTGCCTGGGTCAGTAATAATATTGAGAAACAATTTATATACTCACCTTTGTTTTTTTTTTTCCTGAACTTAAAGAACTCAGAACACACCCCTTGGCGATTTTTAAAATGTCGCCAAATTTTTCCGTAACTGTTTTGGGATACCTAGGATAATTTTGCTCCCCTACTTACTTTATGAAAATACATTAAGTATTATAATGTCACTAATTTTTGTCACAGAGAAATAGTTGTCAAATTTTGAGATACTATTGCTGACCACAAAATGACGTTAAAAGTTTTTGTCCTAAATGATTTCGAAATTAATAGGGAACATTTAGCAGTTATTTATGCAAAAATGCAAATTAGTGGTAATTTTAGTCTTGTTTAAGGGTTTTATTAATTTAGTATGTAGAGTACTTTACTTTTTGACATAATTTTAAAAAGGTTTTTAATGGATACATTCGGAATCGGAAAACAAAAGAAAAAAAACTGAACTTTTCAAATGTGGGAGTATTATATCGATGATTGATATTTTGCTGCAGTCGATAAATATCAGACAATAATCGGTTTATTTTGGTTACGTCGTGTAAAAAGTAAAGTATTATTACGTAGTCTTCGGCACAAAAATAGGCGTCAGTTGAAAAAATCGCCGAGAATCTCAGTTATTAAAATCTTGCAGCAAATTTGGCAAAATTCCTGTTCAATCGGATACTAAGGAACTGCCCTATTATAAGTACCAGAGAAAGTGACCAGTCAAAGCAAACAAATTTAAGAAATACCGTTAAGTTGTATTTAAAGCTCCATCAAATTGGAAAATAATGAACCTAATCCATTTATTAGTTGCCAATCTTTTCTAGCGGTTACGTTGCCAATACTCTAAA
Organism: Uloborus plumipes; assembly: GCA_038373865.1. Taxonomy (NCBI): domain Eukaryota; kingdom Metazoa; phylum Arthropoda; class Arachnida; order Araneae; family Uloboridae; genus Uloborus; species Uloborus plumipes. The sequence continues at coordinate 9,116 of JAXGGA010011277.1, forward strand.
ACACATATTTACAAAATTCGAGAAAATAATTGACGCCGTGAACAATCTACTAATGTTTTAAAATACAAATCATAGAGTAAAAGTTCGTTCAAGAGCTGGCGCGTTCGTTTCCAATATCTATGTAAAAACCTTTATATTAACCATGAAGCTGAAAAAAAAATTACTTTTTGATTTGACTTGAGAAAAGCCTTGAACATTTAATGCAAAAAGCGGAATGATATACGCAATTCTAGCTATCGACAGGGAGTTGAGATGATGCACTAAATACTGAATTACTTTGCTGGAAGACTTCGCGGATTTATGCGAAAAATGTACCTAAAATTGGAATGAAAAAAGCGCTACCAATCAAACTTTTTCGAATATCGTTATAAATTATAGCCTATGTGTTATTCTGATGTATAAGCTACATTATGGTAAAAGTTTCATTAAAATCCATTCAGTAGTTTTTGCGTGAAAGAGAAACAAACATACATCCATCCATCCATCCAAACATCCAAACTTTCGCATTTATAATAGTAATTAAGATGTTCTGAAACAACCGGATGAAAGCAATATGTGTGGAACTATAACGAGATGAATCAGAAATTTACCTAACAGTATGAGAGTTCAATTAATATTGATTTTTTAAATGATCAAAAATTTCTTAAATGCTTAACAACTTTTTAAAAGATTCAGTTTGACATTTTACTACTGAGTAAAAACTTAACTTTTAAAGAAAACAGATGAAAGGGGGAAATAACATTTTTAGTCATACTTTCATAATAATAATGGCACAAAACAGAAATCAGCTATCAAATGGGTGTAGAAGGAAAAAAACAAAAGACGTGTATCAACAGGAGGACCCTTATTTGCATCTTATGGACCCCCAATTGTTTTTTTTTCCTTTATATGAACCTTTTGCAAACTTTTGGGAACCACTTCGCTAAGACGGTTGTGAGAACTTGTCACCTGACAAAGACGGGGACAGTTCTTTGCAGAGCTTTTAATCCGATTTCCAGAAAGTAATCTCTCTAAACTGCAGAATTTGCTCTGAGGAGAAAACACACCGATGAAGAATACTTAATGCTATTTTTATGAAATCTATGTATTTTTTTTTTTTGAGTTAAAGAATTTGAACCGATATCTATCAATGATCTGTGTGGGTTACTTCAAAAAATAATATCTTAACTGGACATCTGATGGAGATATCACACAGTTGCTTCCTAGCCACCAATCTGACGCAGGTTTTGTTCCAGTGTCTGAACTGAAAATTCGTTGAATTGCAATGACACAAAATGGTTTTTGTAGTGAGAATTTATTTTCACAGATCAAGTTCACACAACTGAATCATGAATAAGTGTTTAATCACGTAAAAGTGTTTTTTAATTTATACGATTTTATTAATTTCACATGTGGGTTTGTCTGTATGTATGTATGTAACTCTGAATAAAAGATAAAATTCGCGTTCTTTACAAACATAAAAGTAATATATTTAATGCTATTTTTAATACAAAAGGCTAAACTATATTGCATGTTGATGTATTATAAGTGTTTCAGTTGTTTGTATGCAACTCTAAATAAAAGATAAAATTCGCGTTCTTTACAAATATAAAAGTAATATATTTAATGCTATTTTTAATACAAAAGGCTAAACTATATTGCATGTTGATGTATTATAAGTGTTTCAGTTGTTTGTATGCAACTCGAAATAAAAGATAAAATTCGCGTTCTTTACAAATATAAAAGTAATATATTTAATGCTATTTTTAATACAAAAGGCTAAACTATATTGCATGTTGACGGATTATAAGTGTTTCAGTTGTTTGTATGCAACTCTAAATAAAAGATAAAATTCGCGTTCTTTACAAATATAAAACTAATATACTTAATACTATCATTGATACTAAAGGTTAAACTATACTTCCTGACACTTTAACTGACTCCCTCTGATTTTCAAAACTTTTGAATATCCGCTAAGTTTACATGCACTTATAATTCATCAACATGTAATATAGTTTAGCCTTTTGTATTAATAATAGCATTAAATATATTACTTTTATATTTGGAAAGAAAATACTCTCTAAAAGCTTATTTTTTAGTTTTTTGAACTATAATTAATTATTTTTTGTAAAAGTGTGTTATTATTTTAGACCCCTAATAATACACAGTGAAAATGTTAAAACTGAGAAAAGTGCATCCCTCAAGCCTACCATTTTGAAATTTTCCAAACGAGAGCGGAGGGGGGGGGGTATATACTTTATGCTCAATGCGTTTTATAGAGAAAAACAGCAAAATACATACACAAATCCATTCACATCATTGCTTCCAGTACTTGGTGCAGTGCAGTTGACTTGCCCGTTGATTGCCCAAATAATTGATCCACCCTCCCTCCCCCTCCTTTCTATGTTGAATTGGATATGATCTTGCTTGGTATCTATCCGGTATCCATGTAGCGGAGGATGGGTTCTCCGTTACATGGAATCTGGGGGGAATATTTTGTTATGTATTAAGCATAGTTTGCACTGAAGAAGCTCCTTTGCATTTTTAAATAGTCTTGTGCTGTATTTTCTTGATAGGCCGTGGTAGCCCGACCTATCGGTAAGGTGTCGGACTCGTGACCGGAGGGACCCGGGTTCGATCCCAGCCTATCAAAGATCCACCGTCTTGATTAATGGTGGCTGGGGGACGTTAAAATTGTTGTGGTCACAAAGTCCTCCAAGTGAAACAATACCTCTGGGGCGCTGGGCCAAAGGTTTGCTCGACCTTTGGTTCTGTTTCAAAAATAACAGAGCGCTCTTCAGGGCCCTATCCCAGTTAAACCACGAGTTGTGGTAGGTACGGGGGACCCTGCAGTGTGTGATGTATTTTCTTGATAATTCGTGCCTTACTTTCGTTGTCTTTCAGTTTTAATAATGTTTTAAGTCAAATCTTTTTTATCATTTTTCATTCTAGCTATAAATAATGTTTTCATTTCATTTCGTCATAAATGCAGCTTCCCATTTCTTCCAATTTTTTCTCTAAACTATTTTCTTCAGGGGTGGATACAAGGGAGGGGCGATAGGGCGATCGTCCCTCCATTGAGGCCCCATCATCAGCAACTTTTTAATACTGAAGTTCAAAAAACTTAATTTTAAACGAATTTAATGCTGCTGAAGGGAGGAAATTTGAGCTCTCCCCCAGAAAAGTTTCGAAATTGAAGTCCGAAACCTATATGATCAATATTTGCAATCCAGTATACATTGTAAAAAGTAAGTTATAAAATTAAACGCTCCCTCCCTTGGGGGAAGGGGATTTATCGATCGGCCCTTGAACTTCTTTTCAGAATCTGAAAATCGCCCTCAAATCTGTTCTGAATTTTGTTCCAACTTATAAAAAGAGAAAGATAAATGTGCGTGCCCCCCCCCCCCTCTAATTGACTGGATTCATATCTTAGGATGTCACTTATATCAAAGGAATACTAAGAAAATTTTAAAATATTTCGTCAACTTAATTTCTTACTATCCTAAATCCCTAAACCATATAAGTTTCGAATATTATGTGAATTTTTTTAAACATATACTACACGTAACCGTCCTTAATCAGTTTCATATCTTTCTCAAGATTAAAAAAAATTTAATTTTTAATAAGTAATCATAAGAATCATCAAAGCAGGGAAGAAAAAATCTCGTTCTAAATGTTGCGAAGATAATTACATTATGCCTTAATTTGAAATGCACCGCTTTTATGGCTTTAGTAAAAGAAAGAATAAATTATAATATTTCTGATAAAATATTCAAAAATAATTTTTTTCGTCGTTCTGAAACTGAAATTAAATTAGACAGCTGCTGAGTTGTCGACTTTTTATTTCATAGCTTCGAAACCAAATTAATTGAACAGCTATTGTCTATGTCATGACTTCGTGTGGAAATTGTTTGTGAACTAAACAAAATGTATTTTCACGAAGTGTCCAAAGAAACGCAATTAGCTTTATTAACTTGTGTGAATAAAACAAAAATGTGCAAAGTTGTTTTTTAAAACCCTTCAATTGCGTTGAAAATTTCAAAAAAAAAAAAAAAATACTGGACTACTTTTTTTTCTTTGAAATATACAATGAGTCCTAAAACAGTATAAACTATGGTTGAATAATGAATTTCTATTGTTTCGAGTGTACTAGCACTCAAGAGCCAACAACATTGATACATTTCTCGTTACATTTTCTTTTTTTCCTCTTATGTTTCAATGTATAATGCTGAATTTTCAATTCGCCATTTTTATTGATATAAAATTTTATACTTGAGAAAAAAAGAGAGAAGAGCAGTGTTACACTCTCTCGATATGGTTATAAAATAAGTTTTCTGCTCGTTATTTTTAAAAAGAAAGAAAGAAAATGGCAATGCGTTACACAACCCATTGCATCATTCAATAATTCTGAAATTACCGCCAATAGGGCCAACTTTGTGTCAGAGCTTTAATTTTTTGCCGCATCATCTTTTTAGCTATTTGAGTTACAACGGACGTCGACTTAGGGCCCTGCTCCACATTGACGTAAAGCAGAAACGTAAAATGGATTAAATGGTGTTCCTATGGAAAGTACCCGGATTTTCGGTTTCTGCCTTCGGTTTCGGTCGCGTTTTCCGCTGATGTGGAGCAGAGCCCTTACTGCTCTCGAAGTGAAAATAGAGCTTCGAAAAAAATTTTGCCTTTTGAAGAGAACTGGACCCAGTGAGACAGTTTTCATTTCTTTTGTACCACAACCTCTTTAACATTAATTTAAAAGAAATTTCAAAAACAGGATATGATTATAGAACTCTTTAGCTGGCAATGTAAATACATTCATACATTTTCCTTATTGTTATTTTTATTTTTTCTTTTACTTGTTATTTAATTTTTTAGCAAAAAAAAAAAATTCAAAAGGCTCTCAACTTGTCCCACTTTACCCAATGTGGGGATACAGTGGGACAAAGCATAGGTCACTTAGGGACATTGGCTTATAAAAATCAGCTATGTTATGACAACGTATCTGCGTTTTTTAAGCAAAAAAATGAGGATTGAAGTTATTTATGTTTTTTAATTTAATTTTTCTGCTGTAAATAAATGAGTATTTTTACTAATGCAATATGTTTCATATGTCAATAATTTTCTTTACGTCCTACCGTTAGCTTACTGTATTAAGACAACATTACAATTTTCAGAAAGAATAAGCCTTGGATTAAGTGATTACTAATAACAAAAAAAAAATGAAAATAGAGACTACGTTAAAACGCCTGGCTCAATACAGGCAACTTCCAAAATATTGTAATTTTCATGTCCAGTTAAGGTAAGTAGTCTGGTAACTTGGGTTCAGAAAATCGATTTTTTTTTTTTGCTTAACTTGAAAGTACAATGTCTTGAGAATATACTGTGAAAATTTCAGACAGAAATTCGAAATATTTCGGGAGTTATAATGAGTTGTCTAGAGCGCCTCGGAGTTTGCTGTTGAACTTTAAACGCGTTTTTCTCAAAACATTGTTTTTCTGGTCGGCCCGGGTCCTAACTTTTTTTCTACTGAACCAATCGCTTCCAAATTTTAACAGGCTGTTCTACACACTTATAGTTCTCGTCGGTACTAAAGAGAATTTTTTCCACCCCTAACTTTTTATTTTACAACCCTTTCTTTGCTAAAATAAAAGGACTTTTTTTTTTTCAAAGTCCACCATTTTGTTATTTACCCTTGAAATTTAACTTCAGTAGTTCCGACCAAAATGACATATCTATAGATTAAGAATAATCAAGAATATTTGATTTCAGACAACATCAAGAGCCAAAATCACCCGGGCCACCCACGTGCATTTTTCTTGAGGTTCCAACTTCGAGTGACAATAATAATAGTAATAAACTATTAAATTTTTTCAAATAAATTTTTTTCTATATTTTCAATATGTAAATAAAAACACTCTTAATATTCAAGATAATTCATTTTAATTTTCCCATAAAAAACCACCCTCCAAAAAAGTCATGAAAATAGGCATAAGTTACCAGACTACTACCTTAACATAATGTAACTACTCTCATTAGAAAACATTTTTTCTCATTTCTCAAAAAAATTGAAATTTCCAAATATTCGTTTTTTCCACGATAGTAAATGAAATATTGAACCTGCAGATTTATTTTTAGGTTTAAATGAAAGCTGTTTAAATGTACTGTAAGTACATGTCCATTTTTTGTCTTGTAGAATTAGAATTTGCTTCGATATTTGGTCAAAAATATGATCGAAGCATAATTTTTTCATTTTTTGCAAAAAATGACAAATTGTTGAAGCACGATATCTCCTAAACTAATAGTCCTACAGCACGCCACTTAAGCTTAAATTGTTGCAAATTTAGTGTTCTTTGAACTGGGTAGGTATCATCAAAATGTATCACATGCATCACTATGCATTTTTTGATGATACATTCACATGTATCATCAAAAAATGCATAGTTTAGGAGTAATAAAGGAAAATCTGAAAGAAGTCAGGATAAGACCACAGCCAACAAGAAATAGCAAAACAATGAACGAAAATGACCTGTAAGGTTTTTTTAATATTAAAATAATATTTTAATATTGAAATAATATTTTAATTCGGTGTTATCCTTTTTATACCATTCCATGCATTTTTTTTACTTTCCAGTGCCCTCCTATTCTTATTAGAAAACAATTTTCCTCATTTCTCAAAAAAATAAAAAATTTCGAGTATTTGTTTTTTCGGGATTGTAAATAAAATATTAAACCAACAGACTTCTGTTTGGGCTTAAATGAAAGCTGATTGAATTTACTGTAATTGCATGTTAATTTTTTGTCTTATAGAATAACAATTTATGTCGATATTTGGTCAAAAATATGATCGAAGCATATTTTTTTCATTTTTCGCAAAAAATCCCCGATTTTCGATGTACGATATCTCCCAAACTATTAGTCCTACAGAGCGCCATTTGAGTTTAACTTGTTGCAAATTTAGTGTTTTTTAGAATGGGTGGCATGTATCATCAAAATTTTTGCAGTTTTTTGCGAGTTTCGCGGCGAGTTCAAATTTTACAAAAGTGCCAACTTAGAGTTACACTACCCAAAGTGACCCAAACAACATATTAAAAATTCAGAACTACATCGTGATTTACGATTTTAGCTCTTTTTTTTACAATATTATAGTTTGATTATAGTTTGATTTTAAATGTCAAAATTCAAGTTATTATTTATTAATTTCAATTAGTTATTGGTTCTAACAAAACGTGTGCATTTCGATGAAGCGTGATGCTTTTTTTTAATCAGTTTTTTAGGGGGAGATGGGGCGGGGGGAGGATGGGGGGGAGCACAAATTTCCACCTCGGGTGACATTTATACAAAGAACTGCCCTTTTATATGCATATGTGGATCTGCAAATGCTACTGAGGAAAAGGATTTATTAGAAAGTAACGAATGACACTTATTGACAGCAAAAGAAAAGAGAATTAAAAGTCAACAAATGCCAGAGGCTATATCACGCACTTGAAATTTCTTTTGCCAAGAAAGATGTTTTCTTAATTAATATTCCATATCACGTCCAGAGGAAAAAAAATGAAGCAAATTAAAAAGTACGGAGGAAAGAAAAATACCGTTCTATTTCTGGTTCGTGCTTTCACAAAAAAAGAAACGGGGAAAAAATTGATACAAAAGGGGAAACTTGACTTGGCGCTTAGTTATTTCAACAGCAAAAGCATCTTATTATGCGCTCTTTTGTCCGGCACTAAAGCGAGATTTCTTTTCAAATGAAAATTCTGCTCTCAATTGACTGCATGTTCTCAGTGAAATCGGATGAGGATTTCCTGTTTTAAAAAACTGAACATAATTCCTTGCTGTAACTTGCAGCCATGTAAACTTCCGTTAAAGTTTTATAATTCCTCGTCATCCCACATTTTAATTGAAATTTATGTGCTCAATAAGGTGAGATTTATATGGTATTCAACCACAGTAAAATAAGAAATGCTTTTTTATGTTTTCTGTATCTTGGAAGCCACTAGTTTCCTTGAGGGCTTAAATATGAAGCACCGGGCTGTGGACGTATTTTTAAAATTAATTATGAGAAAAAAGAATCGAAGCGTTTCATTTATTGAAGTCAAGTTTAGCGTTTAATATATAGTAGAATCTAGATGCATTTCAAAACTTTCACGTGTCATAATTTCGCCTTTGTCACTCCTATGGCAAACATTTGGTGCCACTTTGGTCATGGAGCGCTTGAAATGGGGGGTGGGGGGGGGTGGGGGCGCTTGCATCTAAAATACCGGGCTTAGGCTTATTTTTAAAAGTAAAAGTGTGAAAAAAAAAATAAGCATTCCTTTTTTCTTTTTTTTTAAAGGCAAGTTCGACCTGAGGTTCCTAAAGTCCAGACCAACACGGATCCCCTTCTTAAATTATTAATTTTGCGTACCTCTCCCCCACCCATACCCTCCTCGCGAAAAAACACCCTTGAATAAATACATTTAAATCTCTTTTTAGCCTACTTTCCCGTTAAAAATAAAAGAAACGAAAAAAGCATTAAAAGTGGCTTAATGGATCTAAAAAATATCGCCTAGTCCAAAACAAAGTCAAAAAGAAACAAAAAAGTAAAATATTGAAAAATTAAAAATTGGAAAGTAGGGTATTGAGATGGGAAATTTTTGTGTCGGTCTGTCGGTCGGTTTGTCTATCCCCCCCCCTAATAACTTTTGAATGAACATTCCTATTTGAACGAATTTTTTTTTTTGTTGGAAAGATCTCGGCGAGTACAGCTCATTCCCATATTTGATTTTTCGATTTGAACAATTTTTGGTTCAACTTTGAACCGTTCAAACAATCTGTCCCGCGGAACTAACTTTTTAGTGAACAGTCCGATTTGAACAAACTTTTTTTTGTTCGAAAGATCTTATCAAGAATACTTCGTTCCCGTTGCTGTCACCCCTAATAGCTTTTGAGTGAAGAGTCCAATTTAAACAAACTTTTTTTTGTTCGAAAGATCTCGGCAAGGATACTTCATTACTGTATTTAAATTTTCAATTTGAACATTTTTTTTCGTTCAACATTGAACCGTTCAAACAACCTTTCCCCACCTATTAACTTTTAAGTAAACCATCCGAATTGAATAAACTTCTTTTTGTTCGAAAGATTTTGGAGAGGCTCATTCCCATATTTCACTTTTTAATTTGAACCATTTTTCGTTCAATGATGAACCGTTCAGAAATTTTTTTAACATTAGCGCCTACGGGGAAATTTAAATTGAATGTTGATCCTGAACTTAAAGGCAGATTTCCTTCAAACTAACTTTGTAAAAAAATGGTTTTGATAAATAAAGTACACTGCTCGACATTGAAAACACTGTTAAAACAAGGTACTTAGAAATGAGGCAAAACGTCTTGTTTTCAAGAACATCATTGACCCAAAATGGCTCCAGAACCAATTGTCTTGGAATTAGAAAACAGGGTGTCTTGTTTTTGAAGCACACGGTGTTCTTAAAAGTAATAACCAATGTTCTTGTTTTTGAGACGGAAATATGTTCGAATATGATACGAAATGTGCTCATATACGAGACAATCCTATTCTTAATTTTTGAGACGGCTCTACTCTTGGAAATGATACAGTGCTGTGTTTATTTCCGAGTCATCACAGAATTTAAAAAATAAGCATTTTGCGTCTTGTTTATGAGTCGGGTCTTCTGTTTAGAAATGAGACATTTTTGTTAATTTTGTTTTTGGATAATAATTTTACAATTTTTCAGATGCAGATTAAAATTACCAGTGGCCGCGCCGCAGCTGATTTTAAAGCGGCCGATTCAATTAAACGGCACCCACTGTATTATTTTTTCTGATGAATTAAGGATTTTTTTTTTTTTCAAAATCAGTTTAATGCATGTTTTTTTTTTCCTCTTTTGACTTTTTTCTCTTTGGTTTTGAGTGCAAAGAATCACATGTCTGATTATCAAAAGTGAAACATGCATGAAAACTTTTTTAAAAAAAGTTTTTTAATTCATCACAAAAAAAAGTGGGCGCTTAATAATTGAATCAGCCGCTTTAATGATTCAAATCGAGCGAAGTCCAGCTTATTTATATCAAAACTGTCAAAAAAGAAAGGTGATTTCAAAAAGCGACAGCCACTGTAGTAATTTTAGACTGCATCTGAAAAATAGTAAAAGTATTATTCAAATTAACCCTTTTATTTCAGAAACCCATCAAGTGCACTTTTTTAAATTTTAAACAACTAAACTAACTAAAAAGAACTTCTCCGTTTTAAAATCACAATAGGTTTAGTCGTTGGAAAAATTACTTCTTATTGTATTGCAAAAACAAAAAAAATAAAAAAAAATAAGGTGACGGAACCAGTTACAGACAGGCATAAGCTTGGATTTAAAAACTAAGCTGTTTAGGCAGGTAAAACTGATATTTCTGTGACTCATGAATCCATCTAATGTTATTAGAGTCAATTTCAGGAGCCATTTCTTAAGCATGTCTGTAACTGGTCCCAATGGATGTCTCAAGCATGTCTGTAACTGGTCCCGTCACCTTACGGTTGGAATCAATTTTCCAATTGTTTTTTTTTTTTTTTTTTTTTTTTTTTTTTTGCGAAAAATTGTTAAAAATTTTGCATTTAACAAGTTTCAGCAATGAAATAAATTTTTAAGAAAAGTTGTTCACACACATCACATATGAAGGCTCGTGTTTTTGCATCAGACGGTGTGCCTAAAATTGGCCATTCATAACCTTTAATAATATAATTTTTTTTTGGGGGGGGGGGAATCAGTTCACAGGTTTCTGAAACAAACGATTCAATTGTCATAAACTTCAATCTTCTACAAATGGATATTTTCTTTCATAGAATTCATACGAGTCTTGTTTTTAACTTTTTCGTGATTTTATAGAAGTTCAGTTTCTTATTTTCGAAAATTGCAATTCTTGTTTCTTAGTTTGTCATTTTTCTGGGGTTTTGCTGAACTTTTTTTTTCCGCTTTGTTGTTTTTCGTTCCTAATTTTATTTTTTTCATTGCTCTTTTTTTCTGTTTCTCATGTTCCCATATTTTACTCAAATTCCACTATGCTATCTTTTTTAATATTTAATTTTCTGAGAATAATAAGATAAAATTGAATATTAGGGTCATTCCACAAAAAAATCACCAACAAACAGCACGTAATAACGTGTATGTTTCATGTAATAGTAATCATTTAAATGGGTAATGAAAAAACAATTGCTTAAAAAATTATAAACATGCAAAATTATCACTTTTTATTGAATTATATGAGATATCACAGAAGGACAACATTGCTACTTTTTCATGGAATGGCCCATTTAGATGTGCACCCAATAATGCTGGGGAGTACAACTAATTTATAATTAAACCAAAACGATGCAAAAAATTTTAAACTTATGCATTTCATTTTCCGGAAAATTGCTGGTAGTATTTTTCCCCACCTTCATTTAAATTTGAGTCAATTAATTTTACATCTACACAACAAAATTATATGTTCTTAAAATTAATATATTAATTATAAATTATAATGTATATAATATAAAATATTAATTTTATATACAAGAACTAATCAAAAATAATGCATATAAAATATCTTTTTCAAAATTACCTGCACTAACCCTAATTCCAGTCTTTTTTTCCAAAATAGTATCTATTACCGGAGCCAAGAAACATGTAACTCATAAGAAACAAATTTTATTGCCATATTTAGTAAGGTACAAACTTACTTCACTTCTCTACATAATCGCTGTTCACTTCTAAGCATTTTTCGTACCCCTGCACCAGCTTTTTTAACCCCCCTGCAAAGAAGTTTGCCGCCTGAGAGTTGAACCAGTTGACAACGGCGATTTTGAGTCCCTCTTCGGTTTCAAAACGTTTTCCACCGAGCCACTGTTTAAAGTTCAAGAAGAGGAAGTAGTCGCTCAGGTGCAATGTCGGGAATGTACGGTGGATGGTCAAAAAAATCCCAACAAAAATCTTGAATTTTCTTCTTAGAACGCGCGATATCGTAAAGCAGGATTATGCCAGATGACAGTTTACCGCGGAGTTTGCTTTAGATTAGATTGCACGATTGCACGTCTCAATTTGCTGATGTAACAACAAACAACAATTTTTAAATAGTAGTGCGTTCAAGTTGAGGAAATTCTTCAGCTAGGCCAACTGATGAAACGATTTCATCAGTCTGGATACTGGGCCTGCCACTCCGCTCTTCGTCAACTGTAGGTTTATAAGCCAGGCATAATTGCCGATGAATTTCAGTAGCCATTTTCTTTGTCTCCCAGGCAATGCTCCTCAGTTTCTGCAAGTAATGCCCTGCAAAGGAAATACAATGAGAAAAAACAAGTTTTGATTTAATGCATATTTATTTGAAGAAGGCTTCCCACTAAACTATGAAAATAAGCACTTTATTTTCTCTCCAACTCTTCATACAATATCACACCCAGTGTCTCTTTCCCACGTTCTTCGCAATTTTATCATTTTTACTTTGTGTACTCTCAGAATTTTTGCTAGATGAACATGTAAAAAGCTAAACTGTTGTAAACTTAAATTAAAAAATTTTGGGACTGGAACAAAAAGCAAAAAAAAAAAAAAATTCAAACACAAGTCAATATTAAGCATTCGGCAGGAAGTTTCCCCTTAAGTGACTGCAGCATGATGCCAGGGTGAAAAAAATAAATTCTCGAATTTCGAATCGCCTGGGGTCTCAAAAGTTGCCTTTTATCTCTACTGCCTAGAATAATATCCTTAGGTTTCCATATTGTCCCAAATAATATCAAAAGTACCAAAAGTTCAAACTTTTTTTTTACGAAATTGAAAATGCATATTTTAGAAATGTTAGGGGACATAAATATGAACTCTTAGTTACATTAGTATCTCTTAAAAGTTTGAGTTCAATAGGAGTAATTTCTCTAAATTTCCCAAAAGCCAAAAAAATAACCGAAAATCGACATTTAAGCTTTCATTTTCACACGATATGAAAAAACCAAAATAGGTTAAGTGTACACAATATGGAAATTTTAAACACTGAATTAACTTTCACAACCCCTTTCATTTCCAAAATATGTATTTTCAATTTTGAAAATCAATTCGAAAAAGGTCGATTTTTGGTATTTTTTTGGAGTTTTTTGGGACAATATGGAAACCTAAAGGTACTATCCTTGGGGCTAAAATTTTAAGGGTAATTTAGTGGAGCCAAAAGGCAACGTTTGAAACCCCAGGGGTTTGAAATTCGAAAATTTATTTTTTTCACTCCACCCTAATGGAGAGTGTCCATATTTTCAATACATTCATACATAACAGATATTAGACGAGGAGATGTGAGAAAATTTTAATTCCGCAAAAGATGCTGTGAACTGGAAAAGTTTGGGAACCCCTGGTCTAATTGCATTAAAGTTGATAAACATGCAACAAATAAATTATTTAACTAAATCAAAACAATAACAAAGAAAACCAACTTTCCTACCACACATACACACTAGGATTTAACATGCCAAAGAGAAGGTTCAACATTAGAGATGCACCAAGTAGCACTTTGGCCGAGTACTCAGCCTTTCACTACTCGGCCGAGTACCAAGTACATACATACACGTTACAGGGTTAGAAATAACTAAAAAATCTTACGGGCCCTACTGACCAGTGAACAGGAATCTTTTTCTTTAAATATTAGAAGTCAATCTTTTTCTCACTTTAAAAATTACTCATTTTTACTTCTGTGTTGTTATCATTATGCCACAAGTTTGATTAGGAATATATTGGAATATGAGACAAAGTTTTTTTTAAACAAGTTCATTAATATTTGTCTTAAGGATCACTTGGATTGTTCCTGATCATAGGTAAGTTGCCCAACACCAATATGAAAAAGGTAACTAGTACATTCGCACATCCTTAGTTAGCTTTTACACTAATTTGGTTTTAAACCTGTTTTTAAAACTTTTACATAAAATTCAAGTCATATTTTATATTTCTAGCAATTGTAAATAATTGCATTATATATATTTTTGCATCTTTTTAATTACTGAAAAAAATATCTTGAATAATATTCAATTATCAGGGACCGCGCTAAGGATTTTAAGTTGTTAGCCAGTATATAAGCCAAATTTCAAAAGTCTTAGCCAAACTTCGAGAGTTTTAATCAAAGAATTTTAATTGTTTGTTTTTTTTAATGTAATAAGTGTATTTTTCCCCCAAGTGAAAATTTCTGACAATATTCCATTCGCCAATACTTTAGCCAAATCAGAATTTTTTTCGCCGAATTTTCTATTTTATAGCATTTGGCGAGGTGGCGAACGCTTAGCGCGGCCCCTGAATTATTTACATTTACTCGGTATCGGCCGAGTACCCGATTCAAATTTAGTACCGAATAGGAATATTTACCGAGTACTCGGTGCATCTCTATTCAACATCTGAAATTATTTAATACACAAACTGATCACATATGGAAAGTTCTTCATAAATAGGATAACTAACTTATTTCAAACATGATTGTTTACATTAAAAGTACAGTGCCACCGGTGTTTGAGATCTCCTCTTTATGTTATATTAATATAGTTTAAGATAGTAAAATTTAACTAAGTTGTCAGTAGACAAATTTTACCTTTATTCCTGTTACATATTGAGTTGCTACAGTCATTTTAGGAGTGGATTATAATTGCATACCATAAATTTATACAGTCGAACCTGTCTATCTCGAATCATGGAACACAAGAAAAATTCGAAAGGGAGGTTTCGAGACATAGAGATGGAAATTACAAAGTAAGCAATTGGAAAAAGTCAAACACTTAATAGATTGTTTTGCTGTTGTTGATATATTTCTACGTTTTCAGGAATTCAATTCAAAATCCTCACACACAGGGTTGGGTTTTTCCCTGGAAAAACTGGTTTTACCAGGACATGAGAAAAACCAGGTTTTTACCGGGGAAAAAACCTAGGAAATACTGTTTGTCCCTTTCTAAATAAGCCTCTGCATAGATCTTATATTTTACTATTATGTCCTATGTATTATTTTATCTTAATATATTATTCCATATTACCAAAAACACCATGTGACAAGTAATGAAATGACAACTATCTCGCGAGTTAAAGATGTGTAGAATAAATAAATAAATAAGAGGGAAGGTTTTCGTTTCGGATAAATTAATAATCTCACTAAATTTTTAAAGTTCGTCAGTAGGTAATATAAATGAATGTTAATCAAAATAATTTATTTGTGTTACATGTGAATTATACTAAACTAAATCAGCTATTGCACTAATCATGCACACGAAAAAATTGCATTTTTCCACAGAATGAATGTTAAGAGGACACAAATATTTATATTGTTAAATTTATGTGTTTTCCTTTCTTTAAAAATTTTCTTAAGAAAAAATTAACTGCATTTATTTTACGCATGAATGAACTTAGCAAACATATCCGTTGAAAATTAATTATTTGAATAAAATTACCGAAACAATAATTATGTTTTAAGCATGAGAATTTTTACAATAACATATTATTTATGAGTTTAGACTTTCATTTATTCCTTAGCACATATTGCAAAAGAAAACAACAACGGCAAATCTTTTTAGAAGCATTTTTTTTATTTTGTTGGCTCACAAAAAACCAGCAAAGTCAACAATAAAAACACATTATCACCATCAAAATAAAAAAATGCTTTCCTTTTCATTTGGATCCCCCCCCCCCCCGTGTACATAGCTCATATTAGGAGGTTGTGGATATTATAGTATTGTTCGTAACTTAAGTTCTAGCTTTGAACGAATGATTAGTCGTTGAAATTTGATTAAAATTTAAAAGAGGGGAGGGAGAGATTGTTCATGGGGTGTAGGTAGGGGTGATGGGGTAAGGTTAGGTATAGGGGTGTTGTTATTTAATGGGGGGGGGGGGGTGTGTTGTTTAAGGGTTGGGGGGGTTGGGGGGGAATTGGTGAGGGTGTTTAAAGGGGGGGTGTTTGAGGGTAGGAGTTGGGGGGTAGGTTTGTATATGGTGTTTTTAATATATGGTGGGGTTTTTTATTGGAATTAGAGGGTTTATTATATCTGGTGTGTTGTGATTGAGATGGGAGGGGGTTGTGGGTGGGTGGGGTGGGGTATATTTGGGGGGTTTAGATTGGGGTTTGTTGAGTTTTTAATGAGGTAATGGGTAGATGTGTGTGGATTATGTGGTGGGGAGGGGTGGGGGGGGGGAGTAGGGGGGGAAGGGTGGGGTTTGAGTTTTGGGTTTTTGGGGGGAGTTGTAGGGGGGGGGAGTTGTATTAGGGTTGGGATTTGTGGTGGATTTGTTTTGGTTTTGATGGGTTAGGGGGGATGTTGTTGGTTTGGTTATTGTTTTTGGGTTTATGGATGGTTAGGGAGAGGGGGGGATTGGATGAGGTTGGGGGGAGGGGGTGGGGGTTTGTGTGGGTGGTGTGGGGGGGTGGTGGGGTGGGTGGGGGGGGTGTGATTGGTTGGGTTGTTGTTTGAGGGTTGAGGTGTGGAGGTTTGTATAGGGGGGGGGGGGTATGTTTGTGTGGAATGTGGTGTTGGTGGGGGAGGGGGATGTTTGGTTGGGTGGATGGGGTTGTTGGGGAGGGGAAATGTGGTAGGTGGGTGTGGGGTAATGGAGTTGTGGGAGGGAGATTTGAGGTGGGATTAGTGGTGGGTTGGGTGGGGGGGTTGGGGGTTTTGTGAGTGATAGTGGGGTGGATTATGGATGGGTGGTTGGGGGTTTGTTGGGTTGGGGTGTTGGGTGGGGTTTGGGTTTGTGGTGTAGGGAGGGGTGTGGGTGGGGGGTTGGGTGGGTGGGGGTGGGGGTGGTTGTGGTGGGGGTGGGGGTGTTGGTGGGGTGGGGGGGGGGGGTTGGGGGGGTGGGTGGGTGGGGTGGGGTGGGTGGGGGGGGGGGTTGTGGGTGGTGGGTGGGGTGGGGGTGGTGGGGGTTGGGGTGGTGGGGGTGGTGGGGTTGGGGGGGGGGTGGGGGTGGTGTTGGGTGGGGGGGTGGGTGTGGTGGGTGTTGGGTGGGGGTGGGGGGGTGGGGGGTGGGGTGGTGTGGGTGGTGGTGGGTTTGTGGGTGGGGGGGGTGGGGGGGGTGGTGGTTGGTGGGGGTGGGGTGTGGGTGGGGGGTGTTTGGTGGTGGGGTGTGGGGGGGGTTGGGGGTGGGGGTGTGGTGGGGGGTGGGGGGTTGGTGGGTGGGGTGGGGTGTGGGGGTGGGGTGGGGGTGGTGGGGTGGGGTGGGGGGGTGGGGGGTGGTGTGGGGGTGGGGTGGGGGTGGGTTGGGTGGTGGGTGGTGTGGGGTTGGGGGTTGGGTTGGGGGGGGTGGGGGGGGTTGGTGGGGTGGGGGGGGGGTGGGGTGGGGGGGTGTTGGGGTGGTGGGTGGGGGTGGGGGGTGGGGTGTGGGGTGGGGTGGGTGTGGTGGGGGGGGGTTGGGGTGTTGTGGGGTGGTGGGTGGGGGGGGTGGTGGGGGGTGGGGGGTGTGGTGGGGTGGTGGGGGGGGGTGTGGGGTGGGGGGTGGGGTGGGGGGGGGGGGGGTGTGGTGGGTGTGGGGGGGGTGTGGGGGGGTTGGGTGTGGGGTGGGGGGTGGTGGGGGGGGGGTGTGGGGGTTGGGTGGGGGGTGTTGTGGGGTGGTGTTGGTGGTGGGTGTGTGGGGGGTTGGTGGGGTGTGGGGGTGTTGGGTGGTGGGGGGGTGGTGGGGGGTGGGGGGGGTGGGGGTGGGTGGGTGGGGGGGGGGTGGGTGGGTGGGGGTGGGTGGGGGTGGGTGGGGGTGGGGTGGGGTTGTGGGGGTGGGTGGTGGGGGTTGGGTGGGTGGGTGGGGGGTTGGGGTGGGGTGGGGGGGGTGGGGGGTGGGTGGGGGTGGTTGGGGTGTGGGGGGGTGGGGGGGTGGGGGTGGTGGGGGTGGGTGGGGGTGGGGGGGGGGGGGGTGGGGTGGGTGGGGGGTGGTGGGGGGTGGTGGTTGGGGGGGGTTGTGGGGGGTGGTGGGTGGTGGTGGGGGGGGGGTGGGTGGGGGGGTGGGTGGGGGGGGTGTGTGGGGTGGGGGTGGGGGGGGGTGGGGTGGTGGGGGGGGTGGGGGTGGTGGGGGGGTGGGGGTTGGGGGGTGGGTGTTGGGGGGGGGGTGGGGGTGGGGTGGGTGGTGGGGTGGTGGGGGTGGGGGGGGTGTGGGGGGGTGGTGGGGGGTGGTGGGGGGTGTGGGGTGGGGTGGGGGTGGGGGGGGTGTGGGGGTGGGGGGGGGTGGGGGTGGGTGGTGGGGGGTGGGGTGGGTGGGGTGGGGGTGGGGGGTGGGTGGGGGGGTGGGGGGTGTGGGGGTGGGGGGGGTGTGGGGGTGGTGGGGGGGGTGGGGTGGGGGGGGGGGGGTGGGGTGGGGGTGGGGGGGGGGTGGGGTTGGTGGGGGGGGGGGGGGTGGGTGGGGGTGGTGGGGGGGGGGGGGGTGTGGGGGGGGGGGGGGGTGTGGGGGTGGGGTTGGTGGGTGTGGGGGGTGGTTGGGGTGGGTGGGGGTGGGTGGGGTGGGGGGGGTGGGGGGGGGTGGGTGGGGGGTGGGGGTGGTGGGGGGGTTGGGGGGGGGTGGTGGGGGGGTGGGGGGGGGGTGGGGGGTGGGGGGTGGGGGGTGTGGGTGGGGGGGGGGTTGGGGTGGGGGGGGGTGGTGGTGGTGGGGGGTGGGTGGGTGTGGGGGGGGTGGGGGGGGGGTGGGGTGGTGGGTGGGGTGGGGGGGGTGGTGGGGGTTGGGGGTGGGTGGGGGGGGTGGGTGTGGTGGGGGGGGGGGTGGTGGGGGGGTGGTTGGGGGGTGTGGGGGGGGTGGTGGGGGGGTGGGGGGTTGGTGGGGGGTGGGGTGGGGGGGGGTGTGGGTGGTGTGGGGGTGGGGGGGGTGGGTGGGGGGGGGGGGGTGGGGGGGGTGGGGTGGGGGTGGGGGTGGGGGGGGGTGGTGGGGGTTGGGGGGGGGGTGGGGGTGGGGGTGGGGTGGGTGGTGGTGGGGGGTGGGGTGGGGGTGGTGGGGGTGGGTGGGGGGTGGGGTGTGGGGGGGGGGGGGTGTGGGGTGGGTGGGGGGGGGGTGGGGTGGGGGTGGGTGTGGGGGGGTGTGGGGGTGGGGTGGGGTGGGGGTGGTGTGGGGGGGGTGGGGTGGGGGGTGGGGTGGGTGTGGGGGGGGTGGGTGGGGGGTGGGGTGGTGGGGGTGGGTGGGGGTGGGGTGGGGTGGTGGGTGGGGGTGGGGGGGTGGGGGGGGGTGGGGTGGGGGGTGGGGGTGGGGGGGGGGTGGTGGGGTGGTGGGGGTGGGGTGGTGGGGGGGTGTGGGGTGGGGGGTGGTGGGGGGTGGGGGGGGTGGGGGTTGGGGGGTGGGGGTGGGGGGGGGGGTGGGGGTTGGGGGGGGGTGGGGTGGGGGGGTGGGGGTGGGGTGTGGGGGGGTGGGGGTGGGGGGGGGTGGGGGGGGTGGGGTGGGGGGGGTGTGGGGGGGGTGGGGGTGTGGGGGTGTGGGGTGGGTGGGTGTGGGGGTTGGGTGGGGGGGGGGGGTGGGTGGGGGGTGTGGGGGTGGGTGGGGGTGGGTGGGTGTGGGGGGGGGGGTGGGGTGGGGGGGGGTGTGGGTGGGGGTGTTGGGGGGGTGGGTGGGGGGTGGTGGGGGGTGTGGGTGGTGGGGTTGGTTGGGGGGTGGTGGTGGGGTGGGGTGGTGGTTGTGGGGGTGTGGGGTGGGGGGTGGGTGTTGTGGGGGGTGGGGGTGGGTGGTGGGTGGTGGTGGGGGGTGGGGGTGGGGGGTGGTGGGGGGGTGGGGTGGGGGGTGGGTGGGGGTGGGTGGGGGTGGGGGGTGGGGGGTGTGGTGGGGGGGGTGGGGGGTGGGGTTGGTGGGGGGGGTGGGGGGTTGGGGGTGGGGGTGGGGGGGGGGGTGGGGGTTGTGGGTGGGGGGGTGTGGGTGGGGTGGGGGTGGGGGTGTGGGGGGGTTGGGGGTGTGGTGGGTGGGGGTGGGTGGGGGGGGGTTGGTGGGGTGGGTGGTGGTGGGTGGGGGGGTGGGGTTGGGGGTGGGGGGGTGGTTGGGGTGGGGGGTGGGTGGGGTGGGGGGTGGTGGGGGTGGGGGTGTGGGGTGGGTGGGGGGGGGTTGTGGGTGGGGTGGTGGGGGGTGGGGGTGTGGGGGTGGTGGGTGGTTGGGTGGGGGGTGGGGGTTGGGGTGGTTGGGTGGTGGGGTGGGTGGGGTGTGGGGGGGTTGGTGGTTGGGGGGTGGGTGTGGGGGTGGGTGGTGGGTTGGGGGGTGGGGTGGGTGGGGGTGTGGGGGGGTGGGGGTGGGTGGGGGGGTTGGTGGTTGGGGGGTTGGGGGTGGTGGGTGGGTTGGGTGTGGGGGTGGGTGTGTGTGTGTTGGGGTGGGGGTTGGGGGTGGGTGGGGGGTGTGTGGGGGGTGGGTTGTGGGTGTGGTGTGGGGGTTTGGGGGGGGTGGTGGGGGTGGGGTGGGGTGGGGTGTTGGTGGGGGGTTGGGTGGGGGGGGTGGGGTGGGGGGGGTGTGGTGGGTGGTGGGGGTGTGGGTGGGGGGGTGGTGGGTTTGGGGGTGGGGTGGGGTGTGGTTGGGGGGTGGTGGGTGGGGGTGGGGTGGGGGGGGGTTGGGGGGTTGGGTTTGGTGGGTGGGGTGGGTGGGGTGTGGGGGGGGGGGTGGGTGGGGTGGGGGGGTTGTGGGTGGGGGTGTTGGTGTGGGGTGTGGGGGGGTTGGGTGGGGGGGGTGGTGGTGGTTGGGTGTGGGGTGGGGGTGGTGGGGGGTGGGGGGGGGTTGGTTGGTGTGGTGGGGGTGGTTGTGGTGGGTGGGTTGTGGGGTGGGGGTGTTGGTGGGGGGGGGTGGGGGGGGGGTGGTTGTTTGGTGGGGGGGGGTTGGGTGGGGTGGGGTGTGGGGTTGGGTGGGGGTGGTGGTGGGGGTTGGGTGGGGGGGGGGGGTGTTGGGTGTGGGTGGTGGGGTGTGTGTGGGGGGGTTGGGTGGGGTGGGGGGGTTTTGGGGGTGGGTGTTGGGTGGGGGGGGTGGGGGGTTGTGGGTGGGGGTTGGGGTGTGTGGTGGGGTGGGGTGGGTGTGGGGGGGTGGTGGGGGGGGGGGTGGGGGGGGTGGGGGGTGGTTGGGTGTGGGTGGGTGGGTGGTGGGGTGGTGGGGTGTGGGGGTGGGGGGTTGGGGGGTGGGGGGGGTGGGGTGGGTGGGGGGTGGGTGTGGGGGGGTGGGGTGGTGTGGGGGTGGGGTGTGGTGGGGGTGGGGTGGGGGGGTGTGGGGGGGGGGGTGGGTGGGGTGTGGGTGTGTGGGTGGGTGGGGGGGGTGGGGGGTGGGTGGTGGGGGTGTGGTGGTGGGTGGGTGTGGGGGGGGTGGGGTGGTGTGGGGGTTGGGGGTGGTGTGGTGGGGGGGGGTTGGTGGGGGTGGGGGGTGGGGTGGGGTGGGGGGGGTTGGTGTGGTGGTGGGGTGGGGGTGGTGGGGGGGTGTTGTGGGGTGGGGGGGTGTGGGGTGGGGGGGTGTGTGGGTGTGGTGGGGGTGGGGTTGGGTGGGGTGGGTGTGGGTGGGGGGGTGGGGGGTGTGGGGGGGGGGGTGGGGGGGTGGGGGGGGGTGGGGGGGGGGTGGGGGTGTGGGGGGTGGGTGTTGGGGGGTGGGGGTGGGGGTGGGGTGTGGGTGGTGGGGGGGGGGGGGTGGGGGGGGGTGGGGTGGGTGTGGGGGGGTGGGGGGGGGTGGGTGGGGTGTGGGGTGGGGTGGGGGGGGTGGGTGGGGGTGGGTGGGGTGGGTGGGGGGGGGGGGGGGTGGTGTGGGTGGGGGGGGGGTGGGGTGGGGGGGGGGTTGGGGGGGGGTGGGGGGGGTGGGGTGGGGGGGGGGGGGGGTGGGTGTGGGGGGTGGGTGTGGGGTGGGGGGGTGGTGGGGGTGTGGGTGGTGGGGGGGGGGGTGGGGGGGGGTGGGTGGGGGGGGTGGGTGGGGGGGGGGGGGGGGTGGTGTGGGGGTGGGGGGGTTGGGGGGGTGGGGGGGGGTGGGGGGTTGGGGGGTGGGTGGGTGGGGGGGGGTGGGGGGTGGGGGGGGGGGGGGTGGGTGGGGGGGGTTGGTGGGGGTGGGGGGGGGGGGGGGGGTGGGGGTGGGGGTGGTGGGTGGGGGGGGGGGGGTGGGGGGGGGGGGGTGGGGGGTGGGTGGGGGGGGGTGGTGGGGGGGTGGGGGTGGGGGTGGGTGGGGGGGTGGGGGGGGTGGGGGGGGTGGGGGTGGGGGGGTGGGGGGGGGGTGGTGGGGTGGGGGGGGGGGGGGGTGGGTTGGGGGGGGGTGGGGGGGGGGGGGTGGGGGGGTGGGGGGGGGTGGGGTGGGGGGTGGGGGGGGGGGGGTGGGGTGGGGGGGTGGTGGGGTGTGGGGGGGGGGGGTGGGGGGGGGGGGGGGTGGGGGGGGTGGGGGGGGGGTGGTGGGGGTGGGGGGGTGGGTGGGGGGGTGGGGTGGGGGGGTGGGGGGGGTGGGGGGTGGTGGTGGGGGGGTGGGGGGGTGGGGGGGGGGGGGGTGGGGTGGGGGGGGGGGGTGGGTGGGGGGTGGGGGGGGGGTGGGGGGTGGTGGGGGGGTGGGGGGTGGGTGGGGTGGGTGGGGTGGGGGGGGGGGGTGGGTGGGGGTGGGGGTGGTGGGGGGGTGGGGGGGTGGTGGGGGGGTGGGGGGGGGGGGGTGGGGGTGTTGGGGGGGTGGGGGGGTGGGGGGTGGGGGGGTGGTGGGGGTGGGGTGGGGTGGGGGGGGTGGGGGGGGGGTGGGGGGTGGGGGGGGTGGTGTGGGTGGGGTGGTGGGGGGGGGGGTGGGGGGTGTGGGGTGGGGGGGGTGGGGGGGGGTGGGTGTGGGTGGGTTGGTGGGTGGGGGGGTGGGGGTGTGGGTGGGGGTGGGTGGGGTGGGGTGGTGGGGTGGGGTGGTGGTGGGGGTGGGGGTGGGGGGTTGGTGGGGGTGGGGGTGTGGGGGGTGGTGTGGGGGGTGGTGGGGGGGTGGGGTGTGGGTGGGGGTGTGGGGGGGTGGGGGGTGGGTGTGTGGTGGGGGGGGTGGGGGTGGGGGTGGGGGGGTGGGGGGGGTGTGGGTGGGTGGGGGTGGGGGGGGGGGGGGTGTGGGGGGGTGGGTGGGTGGGGGTGGGTGGTGGTGGGGGGGTGGTGGGTGGGGGGGTGGTGGTTGGTGGGGGGTGGGTGGGGGTGGGGGGGGTTTGGGGGGGGTGGTGGTGGGGGGGGGTGTGGGGGTGGGGTGGGGGTGGGTGTTGGGGGGGGGTGGGGGGGGTGGGGTGGGGTTGGGTGGTGGGGGTGGGGTGGGGGGGGGTTGGGTGGGGTGGGGGTGTGGGGTGGGTGTGGGGTGTTGGGGGGGGGGGGGTGTGGGTGGGGGGGGTGGTGGGGGTGGTGGGGTGGGTGGGTGGGGGGGGGGGGTGGGTTGTGGTGGGTGGGGTGGGGGGGGGTGTGGGTGGGGGGGGTGGTGGGGTTGGGGGGGTGTGGTGGGGTGGGGGGTTGGGGGGTGGGGGGGTGGTGGGTGTGGGGGGGGGGTGGGGGGTGGGTGGTGGGGGGGGGGTGGGTGGGTTGGGTGGGGTGGGGGTGGGGGGGGTGGGTTGGGGGGGGGGGTGGGGGGGTGGGGTGGTGGGGTGGGGGGTGTGGGGGGGTGGTGGTGGGGGGGTGGGGGGGGTGGGGGGGGGGTGGTGTGGGGGGTGGGGGGTGGGGGGGGGTGGGGGTGGGGGTGTGGGGGGTGGGGTGGGTGGGTGGGGGGTGGGGGGTGGGGTGGGGGGGTGGTGGGGGGGGTGGGGGGTGGGGGGGGGTGGGGGGGGGGTGGGTGGTGGGGGGGTGGGGGTGGTGGGGGGGGGGGGGTGGGGGGTGGGGTGGGTGGGTGGGGTGGGGGTGGGGGGGGTGGGGGGTGGGGGTGGGGTGGGGTGTGGGGGGGTGGGGGGGGGGGGTGTGGGGGGTGGGGGGGGGTGGGGGGTGGGGGGGGTGGTGGGGGTGGGGTGTGGGGTGGGGGGTGGGGGGGTGGGGGTGGGGGGGGGTGGGGTGTGTGGGGGGTGTGGGGGGGGTGGGGTGGGGGGGGGGGTGGGGTGGGGGTGGGTGGGTGGGGGGGGGGGTGGTGGGGGGTGGGTGGGGGGGTGTGGGGGTGGGGGGTGGGGTGGGGGGGTGGTGGGGGGTGGGGGGTGGGGGGGGGTTGGTGGGGTGGGGGGGTGGTGGGTGGGGGGGGTGGTGGGGTGGGGTGGTGTGGGGGTGGGTGGTGGGGGTGGGGGGGGTGGGGGTGGGTGGTGGTGGTGGGGGGGTGGGGGGGTGGTGGGTGGGGTGTGTGGGGTTGGGGGGGGGTGGGGGGTGGGTGGGTGTTGGTGTGGTTGGGGGGGTGGGGGGTGTGGGTGGGGGTGGGGGGGTGGGTGGGGGGGTGGGTTGGGGGGGTGGTGGGGTGGGGGTGGGGGTGGTGGTGGGTGGGGGGGGTGGGTGGGGGGGGGTGGTGGTGGGGGGGGGGTGGGTGGGGGGTGGGTGGGTGGGGGGTGGGGGGTGTGGGTGTGGGGGGGTGGGGGGTGGGGTGGTGGGGGGGTGGGTGGTTGGGGGGGGGGGGTGTGGGGGGTGGGGGTGGGTGGGGGGGGGTGGGTGGGTGGGGGGGGTGGGGGGGTGTGGGGGGGGTGGGTGGGGGGGGGTGGGTGGGGTGGGGGGGGGGGGGGGGGGGTGGGGTGTGGGGGGTGTGGGGGGGGTGGGGGTGGGTGTGGGGTGGGGGGGGGTGGGGGTGGGGTGGGGGGGGTGGGGTTGGGGGGGGTGGGGTGGGTGGGGGTGGTGGGGGGGTGGGGGGGGGTGTGGGGGTGGGTGGGGGGTGGGGGGGGTGGGGGGGTGTGGGGGGTGGGGTTGGGGGTGGTGGGTGGGGTGGGGGTGGGGGTGGGGTGGGGGGGGTGGGGTGGTGGGGGTGGGGGGGGGGGGTTGGGTGGGGGGGTGGGGTGGGTGGGGGGGGTGTGGGGGGTGTGGGTGTGGGGGGGGGTGGTGGGTGGGGGTTGGGTGGGTGGGGTGGGGGTGGGGGTGGTGTGGGGGTGGGGGGGTGGGGTGGGGGTGGTGGGGGTGGGTGGGGTGGGGGGTGTGGGGGGGTTGGGGGGGGGGTGGGGGGGGGGGGGGTGGGGTGGTGGGTGGGGTGGGGGTGGTGGGTGGGGGTTGGGGGTGGGTGGGGGTGGGGGGGTGGGGTGGGGTGGGTGGGGGGGGTGGGGTGGGTGGGGTGGGGGGTGGTGGGGTGTGGGTGGGGGTGGGGGGTGGTTGGGGGGGGGGTGGGGGTGGGGGGGGGGTGGGGGGGTGTGGTGGGTGGTGGGTGGGTGGGGTGGGGGTGGTGGGGTGGGTGGGGGGGTTGGGGGGGGTGGGGGTGGTGGGGGGTGTGGGGGGGTGTGTGGGGGTGGGGTGGGGGTGGTGTGGGTTGGGTGTGTGGGGGTGGGTGGGGTGGGGGGGTGGGGAGGTGGGTGCGTGGTCTGGGAGGTGGTGGTGTGGGTGGGGGTGGGTTTGGGGGGTGGGGGTTGGGTGGTGTGTGGGTGGGGGGGGGTGTGGGGGTGGGGTGGTTGGGGGGGGTGTTGGTGTGGGGGGGGGGGGGGGGGGGGGTGGGGGGGAGGGGGTGTGGGGGAGGGGGGGGTGGGGTGGTGTGGGGGGGTGGAGTGTGGATGCGGGTGGTTGGTGGGAGGGGTGGTTTGAGGGAGGTGTGTGGGTTATGGGGGGGTGTGTATGGTGGGGGGGGGGGATGGGTTGGGGGGAGTGGGTTGGGTGTGTGGGTGGGGGGGGGTGGGGATGGGGGGGTGGGGGTGTGGTGGTGGGAGGTGGGGGGGGGGGTGGGGTGGGGGGTGTGTGGTGGGTGGGTGGGGGGGGGGGGGGGTGGGGGGGTGGGGGGGTTGGGGTGGTGGGGGGGGTGGGAGATCATTTTTGGAAATTCAATTGGGAATTTTCGATCATTTGTCTATCTGTGTGTGTGAGAGTCTGTATGTGTGTGACCAGTTTTTGTGGCCGCGCTAGAGCAAAAACTACTGCATGAAATCGAACAAAAATTTTTGCACATATGTACCATCATGTGAACTGGTGCACCTGACTTTTTTTAGCGAATTCCTCTAAGGGGGTGGAGCAATCGCAAGTTTTCTGCGCGCGGGTGATTGCTATATCTCAGGAAGTAACCGGCGGAATCAAACGAAAATTGGTCCATAGGTAATCCCCATTGAGTACAGGTGCTGATTCAATTTGTGTGTCAATATCTCAAAGGGGTGGAGCAATCGAGCGCTCTTCTTATTTAATGTAACTGCTATATCTCAAGAAGTAATGAACGAAATCGAACAAAAATTGGTACTCAAGTAGACGCTAAAAAGTACAAGAGCTGATTCAATTTTTGTGTCAATTGCTTAAAGGGAGGGGAGTCGTGCAATCAAAAGTGCTTATTTTGTCATTGCACCTGTTATATCTCGAGAAATATTGCCGCGATTTGAATGAAATTTGGAATAACACTAACCCAATATGGAAGCAAGCATCGATTAAATTTTGGCGCCCATCGCCCCAGGGGGAGGGTGGGGTGATTTTTGCGCTTAGTCAACAATGCGAAAAATAAATTCATTAAAAAATCGCTTTTACGCTATTTAATCATCAAAACATCTGAAAACTTTCAATAATTTGAAATTTTTAACTGTTGCCAATTTCTTTTTACTAACAAATAAAATTGTTGCAATTAATCTAAACAAGGCTTTTGCAATGATTTCCAATTTCGCTCATTGATTCCACTAAAAGTCATGTTGAAGTTTAAATCACAATGAGAAAAATAAATAAAAAAAAACATTAAATTAAGTAAGTAACAGGAGATTTATTTAATTTTCAAGGCTTAACTCTATACGCAAATTTAAACCACTGAAGAAAGAGCAGTTTGGAAAATGGACCTAGTGTTTAAGTTTTGCGTATAGAGTTTGAGTTTAGCCATAAAAATTGACTAAATTTGATTAATTAATATCTCCTGTTCTAATTAACGGATAGAAACGTACTAAAACTTTTCTTTTTCAGAAAAAAAACCTTTTCCACGATGCATAATGTTTGGTGGGGGGGGGGGGAGTTTCCCCCCTCAATTATGCCCGATGTACCAAAAATGAGACTAATTAATTAGTTTTAAAAAATCTTATTCAAAACTTAGAATTTGGCCTTCGAAGTGCATTTTACGGGGATGCGTTCGAATTTTTGTGTCAGATATCAGGTCGGTAGGTGCTGTGGGGGCTTCTGGCCATCGGTTACAAACCTACATGCAAACAAACAAACAAACAGAACCCGTCATCTTTATATATATATAGCTGACACTTTTAATGCCATTTCACAATTTGTAGTGTTCAATGAGAGGATTATTTTAGTTTTAAAGAATTTTTTCTTTTCGTGTGTGTGCGTGTGAGGAACTTATTTATTTTTTGCGATTTTTTTACGTTTCAATGGAACTTTTGACACAACTGTAGTGCCAAGATTTTCGAAAACTCTAAACGGCCACCGCAATTTTACCCTTGAAATTTAATATAATTCACCGATTTAACCGTAATTTCAATGTAAAATTGGTCGCCAAATCTAAATTTATTAACATAGGGAACCGATTGTGTCAGGTAGCTCAGCCACAACCATTCTTCCATGATTTTAATATGAACATTAAAAGGCAGGAACTATAATATCTTTCGCAACATCTCTTTGAAGTGATCACAATCTAACAGTGACCCTCAAATAAGCAAGATTTCACTGGCTAGGAGGTTTGGTAAATTTCCCGATTGTTGTCAAACATTATGACGCCGAATACGAAGAGTAACTGAAAAGCCATCGCTAAATTTTTAACAATATTAGTTCCATTCTGACATTTTCGGTAACACCGAATTTTGAGGAAGTCAACTGAATAAATTTAAATTCACTCCAACCCCCTCTGAAGTAAAATTATTATATCCTTTAGTTCAAATGCGCTTCATCTTTTAAATTCCACTTAAAGTCATGTTAAAGTTTAAATCAATTCGCCAAATAAATCAAAAGGACAGAAAATTAAGAAAGAAATAGGAGATATTAATCATTCAAATTGAATAAATTTTCAAGGCTTAAATCTATACGCAAATTTAAACCACAAAATAACTTCAGGGACAAAAGAGCAGCTGATCAGGAAAATGGACCTAGTGTTTCAGTATTGTGTACATAGTTAAACCTTGAAAATTGGCTAAATTTGATTAATTAATATCTCCTGTTATAATTAGCGGACATAAACGTGCTAAAACTTTTCTTTTTCAGAAAAAACCCCTTTCCAGCGATAGATAATGTTTTGGGGTGGGGGAAGGTTTTCCCCCCTCAATTATGGCGGTTACACCAAAAATGAGACTAATTAATTTAAAAATAACTAATTCGAAATTTAGAATTTGGCTTTCGGGGTGCGTCACACGGGGATACGTTCAAATTTTTGGGCCAAGTTTCAGGTCTGTGGGTGCTGTGGGGGCTTCTGGCCAGTGGTTGAAATCATACAAACAAACAAACAAACGAACACCGTCATCTTTATTCGACGGAGAAAATGAAGACCCGATACGACACACGGTCCACTGGCCATGACTTTCAAGAAGGTGACAAGGTATGGCTATGGAATCCCATCCGACGTAAAGGTCTATCACCCAAATTGTAGTCGCATCGGGATGAACCCTAGACAGTCCTCCACCGGCTGAACGACGTCGTAGTGAGGATCCAGAAGTCATCACACTCAAAACCTAGAGTTGTACATTATGATAGGCTAGCCTCATACTATTGAAATAGTTCGTAAAGTAAATCTAAAGCTACCATGGTAATTTGTTTGTAAATTTTGTAAATAACTTTTGCCTTTAATTGTTTGTAATATTACTTTATCAATGTTATTGTTTATCATGCTTATGATTGGTTATCATGTAATGTATGCATCTCTAAATTTTACCTTGCTTCCTTTCTGGGGATTGTACTGCCTCGGACGTGCAGTCCTTGGGAAGGGGGCAATGTTACAAATCTTGTAAATATTTATTGTTTTTTCTTGCCTTGCACCATTTCACTAGTTTTGGTTTTATCTGTCGACATGTTGCAACAGTATCTGAAGAAATCACTTTTACCATTGGTATACCGACCCCGTAACATTTTGTAGTTTTTGCACTTCTCCTACATTTAATAAGTATGAAGACATCTTCGCTTGGAGTTGTAATATCGTGGGTTTTTCTTTTTATCGCTAGAATTTTCTTGAATGGATTATTTAAGTTTGTAAATGAATCGAACACTCCGGATTTTGCTAGAATGTTGTAGAAATTTTCTTCTGAGTATAAATATCTGTCCAACTGCCTTGAACACAGTTTTTCTCAGATCTGATTTCTGGAGACTCGTTTTATTCGCTTGGGCGAATGTTTGTTTTGCTTTTGTAATTTCTTAATTACTGTTCACGTTAGAGACGTGGTGCTGAGTTACTGTTGAGAGCACAGTAAACTGTTTGTTACCTAATTGCTGGATGTTTAGCAATTGTTTCTTGCTCCTATTGTAAATAAGTGTACATAATTTTAAATAAATTTATAGTTACTTTCTCAAGATTTGAATGGTCATTAAAGAAAGTTGAAGGTGCTACGGACTCGTTATAATAGGTTATTATTAAAATGCAAACCAAAGTTATACAGGGAAAAGTAGAACCGCATCAAAAAATTTGGCTGCCATTTTGATTATGCCATAACCGGCACTAGAGAGCCAGAAAAATTTGTGTCCCTGTCTTTTTGGACTCGTTTACCCATGTAACATCTGAACTCAAAAGGGTAGAGCGATAAACAGATTTGAAATAGTTTGGTATACTTTTCAGCTACTACACCCCACTATAAGCATTCAAGAACAGTTACACGGTAAACTTTTAAGATTTATATACAGTAATTTATGGTAAAAATAGTTAACTGTACAGATAAGAAAATATGGCAACAAAAAGATGAAATATTATAAAATTACATAACAGGATTGAAATAACACAAACATTTTTTTAATGCACGAACTTAGAACCGATATTGAAAGCGCTAGCAAAATTAATCATATCTCGTTCATTCAAAAAATCTAATACAGAGTCCATGTTTATTTTCAGCAGAGATGGGAACTTCTTAGACAAAACGGAGAAGCATTTTAGACAGCTTACGATCAAGGCGTTCCTTTTTCTAGCCCTCTTTACTTTGAAAGCGATCCATCGTCCATAATTTGGAAAGTGATCATCAAGATTAGTTGATCGCAAAACCGAGCAGATGTCTTTGTTCTTGAGGTAGGGAGCCAACTTTCTTTCGTGCTTCCACGCTAAGTTATAGTAAGTGATGGTAGTTCCATTCAACTTCGTATTTTTCATTTTCTGAACTTCGAGATCATACTCTGCATACAAATCTTGATAGAATTTTACAGTGTATGTCTCTTCATAAAAAATATAACTGGACATGTAATCTGATTTCAAATGGAGATCCTTCTCCCAATCAATCACAATGTCTTGCAAGACACACGCTGCGACAATCATTTGCGCAACAGCATTACGATGTTCTTTCAAAGCAACTCCCAGCGGGTACAGTTCAATTCCTAGAGGGTCATCCTTAAATTTGGCTTTTACGTGTGGATGGGCACCACAATACAACAGCATCTTTGCTGCTAGGATACGCCCCTGTCTTACCGCAAAGTGCAAGGGAGTCCGGCCAAGCCCATCCTGAACGTCGTTTTCACTATCTGCTTCCACGAAGTTGTTTACTACATTTGCTTCGGCTCTCGAATCGAGAGCTATGTGGAGGGGTGTATGGCCTTGATTATCCCGGATTCGGGTGCTGACCCCTGCAGTGAGCAGCTTCTTTGCAATTTCAAGCGAAAGCGGAGACTCTATAGCGAGATGCAAAGGAGTTTTCCCCCTTTTATCTTGAAGGTTATTTCCACCTTGTTCGTCCACGATCATTTCTGCTGCTGTGTTGTTCCTTGAGCATAGAGCTATATGAAGGGGCGTCTGCTTATATTCATCTTGGAGGTGTGCATCAGCACCTGCGGCAAGCAACTTCTTCATCACTCCTATATAGTCTTCCTCCATAGACACCACTTTATCATTGCAAATATTACACAGCATATCGTGAAGGGATGTCCGACCCTCTAAGTCTTGAAGATTAGTACTGGCACCTTTGTCGAGAAGCATCTTTACAATTCCTCCATGTCCACCCTTGGCGGCCCGATGTAAAGCAGTTTTTCCATGCGAGTCTTTCTCGTCAATTAAATTTGGGTCACTCTGCAAGACTGCACGTACAGCACTTGCATCACTGGATAAAACTGCATCGTGTAGTTTAGTTCCTTTGTAATGAAGATACTTGCTGGCAGTTGCAACAGAAAGTAGCCTATCAACAGACATTTTTGGAATTTTTCTGCAAAAAAGAAAAAAAAAAGAGTTACACACTACAATTAGATCCCTAATGAAAAACACAAATGAATTTCAAGTGCCGTAATTTTACGTCACATTATCTTCTGACTAGTAAAAGCCTTAGTTCGTTTGGCGAGAATTGGGTTGCTAAATTTTTACTGCACCCTTGGCATAATCTCTGCTTGGAAAACAAAACGACAGTATTAAAATTTATTTTTTTTGGCTGCTATCTTACAATCTGACACTCAATTCTATTTCAGTATATTATTTGACGGATTTTGTAACATTTTAAAGGAGCTTGTAATGTAGTTTTGTTTAACTGGCAGGTTATTTAAATCAATTTTTATTTAATAGCTTATTTTCCTATTTTATGGATAATTCTGTATTTTAACGGCTTCTTTTAGTCAGCGAATTATTTATTTTAGTCTCGTTTTGTGTAATGGCTTCCTTTGTTTAAATGGTCACTAAAAGGCAATAATATATGG
The DNA here is from genome assembly GCA_038373865.1 of Uloborus plumipes. Lineage (NCBI taxonomy): Eukaryota > Metazoa > Arthropoda > Arachnida > Araneae > Uloboridae > Uloborus > Uloborus plumipes. The sequence goes on from JAXGGA010011277.1 coordinate 40,787, forward strand.
TATGCCAAAACAAGTAATGGCGAATAAATAAAAGGAGAAACAATTGGCAAGATAAAAAATGCTTCATATCAAGCTCATGTAATGGAAAAGTACTGTCTTATTGTATATACACTGCTCGATATTGAAAATGCAACACCAAGAAGGAGTGGTCAGAAATTGATGAAATTTGGTAAGAAGACAGAGACAGCATGGAACAATAAGTGATATTTATTTCAAAATAAATAAGCAAAATTTAGAGCGAGGACGGCGTCGGCTCAGTAAGAAGTAGGACCACTGCGGACAGCGATGCACGAAGAAACACGTCTAGGCATGGAGTCAATAAGCCTGCGGATAGTGTCCTGAGGGATGGCACTCCATTCCCTTTCAACCATTTGCCACAGTTCGTCCTCTGAACGAGGCAGTGACAGGTTCTGCAAACGGCGTCCAATCACGTCCCACACATGTTCGATTGAAGACAAGTCAGGAGAGTATGGTGGCCAGGAAAGCATCTGTACACCTCGTAGAGCATGTTGGCTGATTCGAGTACTGTGAGGCCGGGCGTTATCCTGTTGAAAAATTGCATTTGGCAGACCCTGAAGGTAGGGGATTGCCACCGGCCGCAGTACATTATCTACATATCGTTGGGTCGTCATAGTGCCCCGAATACGAACTAGAGGTGATACGGAATTGTATGCAATAGCGCCCTAAACCATTATGCCACGTTGTCGCGCTGTGGGGCGTTCCACAGTTACTGCCGGATTCGATCTTTCTCCACGTCGACGCCACACACGTATGCGATGACTATCGCTGGACAAACAGAAGCGGGATTCATCTGAGAACACTACGGTTTGCCATTCTGCCATCCACGTCGCTCTGGTCCGGCACCATTCCAAACGTTGGAGTCTGTGCTGTGAGGTCAATGGCAGTCTTCTTAGCGGGCGCCGTGATTGCAGGCCACGTGCAACCAGTCGACTGGAAATGGTTCTGTTTGACACAGGAACATCCAGGGTACCTTGCACGCGCTGCAGAATCGACGTACAAGTGACTTGCGGGTCCGCCACAGCTTGTCGGTGAATCCGTCGATCCAAGCGGTCTGACGTCACTCTGGCTGCACCTGCACCCCTCAATGTGGCTACATTTCCTCTTTCCAACCATCTCCGACACAGCCGATGCACAGTGCTTGCATCCATGTGGGTATCAGCTGCAATTTGACGTATGGACCAACCTCCCCTTCTCAGTCCGATCACCATACCCCTTGTAAAGTCGTCTATATGCTGGAAGTGTCTTCGTTGAGGACGGCGTGGCATTTCCTCCTATCACACGTATCCTTCGAGACAAAAACCAAATTTCTCCGATAATTAGTCTGGCAGAAAACCAACATGAACATAGCCCACTTTTCAACTTCATTCTCTTATATCTTACTTCACGTGCGTCGGAGAGCTGCGCATTTCATATCATTTGCATAACTCAGTGACGTGTGTCTACGGTAAAATTTGCATGAATTTCTGACCATCACTCCTTCTTGGTGTTGCATTTTCAATGTCGAGCAGTGTATAAACAAGCTAACAAGGTGCAGAGTGACGTCAGGCCAATCAGGTTGCGTTTTCGCGTCACGTGATATTTCGTCAATTTTTTCTCTCACTTTAAAATTAAACAAAAATGAAGAGAAAGCTTTTTTTTTTTGGATGCAAAAGCACATTTTCGCAAATAGTGAATCATAATGTGTCAAATTCAACTGAAATATTGCGTTTTCCTCACATGTGCAAACTGCTCATTGCTCTAAAGCTTCTATAATGTGAAGTCAGACTATTGATATATTGACATCAACTGCGTATTTTTCTATTCTCTTCTTTTTTGTGGGTTTTATATATCCAGTTTTTATATTAAAGGCCTAAAAATAGCGCGAGACTAAATCTGAAAATCCTTGGATTTGTGACTTGTCACATTAATCGTAGTTCTTACAAAACAATATATTCAGTCGCATTTACTGAAACTTTTCCTTTCTAATATTAGATAGAAGGATCTAAGAAACAAGCAAAGCAATTTGGAAAAATGGCGGACAAAATAGTGAGATATTTACGTCGTTTGGAGATTTTCATGTAACGTTCTTTTTCATTTAGCTTGGCAGATAAGATCAATGTCTCATATAAGAAAATTCATTGAAATTGGCACCCTTGGCGGAACCTTTCGCATCCAATCTCTCGAAAAACGAGTAGAATTCATTTTCACTTGCAGACGATCCAAAAAAAAAGAAAGAAAGAAAGAAAGACCGTGCAGTTATTCAGGGTAATTTTGAAACACACTGTCTCTATCTTAGACTGCTTTGCTTATATT
>JAXGGA010011278.1:0-43098 GCA_038373865.1 Uloborus plumipes
TTGAGGATATTATTCTTATGCTTTCATATTCACATCAACAATGTTGGTCTTTGGATAAAAGTCGTGCACTGTTGTCACGATATTCCTTATCAAAGACGATGCATAACAATCGCTGGAATGAATGAGTCCAAATTTTCCAGCAGAAAATGAAGAAATAAGAAAAAAAATCTTTATTAATGCAAATTCATCATTAATCCTCAATCGTTAGGAGCTGTATTCATTGGAGCGAATTTTTTAAAGTCGCTATGATTTGTTCCTTATTAATAACCATAGACGTTAATTTTCAGCCTTTTTTTATAGAAAAAATCCTGAAAACGAATTGCTCTTTTTTATTCTGAAAACATCCACCTATTACTTTCATCTTTCGAAAACTGTTGATCAGCATCTGATAAGTGTCCATTGATCGATTTAAAAGAATACAAAATAAAAAGAAAAATAACACCATTTATTTCACTTAATCTTTTCCAAAATCAACCAACGGTTTCATCCCTTGGTGTGGAATTTAATGAACATCAACGGACAAAACATGCAGGATGCTTATAACTTGTTGTGTTATTATAATAAATGGAGGCATGATACCATCTAGTCCTACCTCTGAGAGTATCTTTGGCTTCCTTGTTTCATCTACAAACTCAAGTTCCATACTGCTTTTACTGATAACAATTTTGCTAAAATTTGCTGCATTATTCAGTTGGGGAAAAGAAGGACGGTAAATGGCTGATAGCTATGAATGAATCACTGAGTTATGGTCAGAAAGGAGAAAGACTCAGCCTATGTAATAAAACGAAAGTAAAATGAAACTTACATATTTTAGACTGAGAAATGTGTTTTTTAAGAACATAGAATATTAAGCGAGCAAGGTAGTGTTTTTAAATAAAAAAGATTGGGGCTTTTGCATTTTATCAGGTCCTTTAATGACGTAATTAGGTATTCATGCGCGTATAATAAATAAGTTACTTGTAAGAAATACCGAACAAAATTACTAGTTTAAAATATTTTATTTGAACCAGAAAATTCCCAGCATCGTTCTTTTTGAATCCTAAACGTTCTTCATTTACCCATTAAAATATCGATAAAAACTTTTACGAATTCTACGATTAAATTCAAAAAAATAATTATAAAATATGATTGCATTTTTGGTTTTTACTGCAATAAAAAATCTGTTGTAGTGCGTATGTGCAATGTAATATCGCAATAACTGAGTATTACTCATTTAATTACTTCAACCTTTATGATAAAATTGATGGAACTAGAAAAATGATAATATGAGTCAGATAACTGTATATGAAGAACAAGAAGGTTCAAGCAATAGTAGGAAAAAAGGGAAAAAAATTTTACAGCAAAAAATGAACTGTTGTTTTTACAATATAATACTGGCAGCTGAGGTTCCAATTTAAAACCATAAAATGCGCAGCAATAAATGCGCAACTGTAAAATTAGCAATTTTACTGTTTATTACTGTAAAATTAGCACGTTTACGGTTTACTACTGTAAAATTGAAAATTTTAGTTTATTACTGTAAGGTTAGCCTTTTTACAGTTTATTACTATGAAGTTAGCTGTATTATACTGTACAAACAACATTTATTTTTTACAGTGTAGTAGATCTACCGTTTTACTTAAGTATAATAGCTCTACCGTTTTAAAGCTAATGCATCCAATTTATTAGATATAAAAGATTTCAATTGGTGAAGTCTCATTTTATTAATTTATTTATTTTCAAGTTTGTACATTTACAGCGCCAATTATAAAATATCCCTTCAAATGAAAGTATGAAAATTATGATTGATTACGTTTCCTTTCTACAAACTGGCTTAATTCGTTTGATAAATACTCAATTTAAGCAAAGTTGTCATTTGCCACTCTTACTTTGAAATTATAAACACGGAAATCAATTTAAAGTGTTAGTTGATAGTTGGTAATAATATTGAAGGTAGAACATTTACTTGATATTAAAACTTCGCAGTGCTCATTTGAATATATATTATGTGAATGTTAAAAGTGTAGAATATTTCGAGATATTTTTGATTATGATTGTTGTCTCATGTCCCTAAATTTTTCACACTGTCAGATTTACTGATTATTATTACTATTATTATTATTTATTATTATTATTATTATTATTATTATTATTATTATTATTATTATTATTATTATTATTATTATTATTATTATTATTATTATTGTTATTATTATTGTTATTATTATTGTTATTGTTATTGTTATTGTTATTATCATTATTATTATTATTATTATTATTATTATTATTATTGTTATTATTATTATTATTATTATTATTATTATTATTATTATTATTGTTATTGTTATTGTTGTTATTGTTATTGTTATTGTTATTGTTATTGTTATTATTTGTTTAATCCATAGTTCGTTTGACTTTGATGAAATCAAAATTACTGAAATTTAGAGATACTTAATTTTTTTTTCAACATTTTTTTGCACATTAAACAAAAGCAACCTGTTCAGATGCTTGTCGGAATCCTGTTCTTTTCTGCTTAGAAATTAAGCAATCATTCCATAGGTTTGCGTAGATAAATTACAAAGAAGAAGAAGAGAGAGAGAAAAGAAAATAAAGTGTATCGGTCAAAATAAACAATAATAATAATAATAATAATAATAAGAAGAAGAAGAAGAAGAAGAATGTAGAAAATGCAGCAGAAATTACGTTATTCTACACTGAAATGAAGCTTATTATATTTGGCTTTTTAATAGTACAATACTAAAAATTAAAGGATAAATTTGCTCAAATTGATATCATTTGGGAATATGTGATTACAAAAAAAATAAGTAAATAAATAAATAATAATGTCATAATAGTGCATAACAATCAACCAGAAGATTTCCTCCAAATAAGATTTTTTTAAATAAAATATATTCATTGCAGATTGCTTTTGAACCAAAAAAAGTTAGCAAAGAGGAAAAAATATTTCTCTGAAATATGAGGGAGGAAAATGTGAAGAGAAGAAGATAAAAAAGAGGAATATGTAAACTTTATTTTTTTAGAATTTTTAAAAACGCAGAGTTTTGTTGTGTCGTGCACAGACGTTTCTGTTTTTCTTTAAAAATTGATTTTCTTTGAATTTAATTAAATTTCTCCCATAAACTTGGTAATTTGTCTATGACAACTGTTTACTCACTTGAATTTTCAATGCGAAATAAAGGCTCTAGTTTTAATGAAGAAGAGTAAATTTTCTCTAGCTTTCTGACTTCTGGTTTAAAGTCTTGGCTTAAGGCCCAACTTTACTTTACACTGATGCCTTTTTGTTTATATGCTATGAAAGAATGTTCTAGGTAGTGCTTTTAAAAGGCTTCGTTTTTAACTTACGCATGACATATATTATTTTTTTTTTATAATTACATCATTCTGCTTTTGATTTTTCTTTCTTTTTTGTGTGATATTAGTTATTTATTCCATGAAAGTGCTATTTTGTTTTAATTTCTGGAGATTGTTCACCATGTTTAAGGGGAACCTTCAACAGTTAGCTTTTTGCTGAGGAAGTAGATTACTTCTCGTAAAATGGAAAAAGCTTCTTATTACCTTTGGATAAGCATCTACAAATCAGAAGTTTGAGCACAGAGCTTTTTTTCCGCAAATTATGTACGCTACCACTACAAAGCTAGAAGTGTGATAGCAAAATCTAAGAGAACAAATTCTAATATCTAAAAATAAAACCAAAAATTATTCTTAATATGCAATGAATCACACAAACCACTATCTGAAAACGTAACTGATAAAATTTTAAAGAATAAAAATAGGGTCCTACAAATTTTGAAAACATAAAATTTCAAAAATCTACTTGAGGTTGAAAAAAAACGCTTCTTTTTTTAAATCCTTATCTCAAAATATTGCTTTTTACTAACTTAATATAATTTACTCACCTTCCGTAATTTTGAAAAGTTTTGGGGGTCATATTTCAGACTTATTCCATATTCGTCTTATCCCCCCCCCCTCAAGCGGTGCAACTGGGATTTTCTCTTTCACAGAAACCATCTTCAGTTCTCGATGCAAGCGCTAAATGCATGTCCTTAGCTAACACTATATTAATAGACCAAAAATCTTGAAGAGATGAGCGAGAAAATGAAAAATAATACAATAAGGTAGATTGGGGGAAGATGCCGTATTGGGAAAGATGCCTTAGCATGTTCTTCAGCCACAAGCATTTACAAAAACAGTTAGAAAGTCAGTTTGAATGAACAAGCATGTACATTGAGAGTGTTCATAAATTGATGTTGATTTACAGCAGCTTTAAATGGGTGCCTTTATAGTGTTTTGTCATTTTTACCGCTTTGATGAGTACCCGAAATAGTGTTAAATGTTTTTGGCTACTTTTCGACGCACCCTAGAGAAAGCATCGAAAAAAAATGTGATAATATTAAATACATTGTATGGAGCAAAAAAACATCGTACGCGGCATCTTCCTCTGCTGTAATTTGACTTATTACATCTTTTCCAACGATAAGGAGAAAATGCCGAAGTGGAAGCGTTTTGTAATTATTAATTTTCTGTATGATAAAAAATAGTTTCTCAAATTAAAACCTATTTTTTGATCAATTGCAAAAGTCCATATTTTTGTTCTTTTTACAGTATGATACAGCTAATTTTATAGTAATAAACTGCAAAGTTGCTAATTTTAGTTTATTACCGTGAATTTTACAATTTGAAACTGGAACATCTGCTGCCGGTAATATACAGTGGTTTTTACAGTATAATACAGCTAAATTTTACGGCAAAAAACTAAAATTTCTGACTTTACAGTAAGAAACTGTAAAATTGCTTGTTTTATAGTTTACTACTCTGCATTTTACAATTTTAAATTGGACCCTCGGCTGCCTGTCTTACACTGTAAAAACAACAGCTCATTTTTCGCTGTGTATGCAACAATTTTTCTTACCACTTGCCCATTCATTTGCTCAACGAAACGTTTCTTTTGTGCAAGTTCAGCCTCGCATTGTGCAATATTTCTTCACACGTCCCTTCCCCGGATTGAATCCCGGTGCGAGAAGTCATCAGACTGAAAAATAGTGCGTGGTTTTCTGTGTAACGTGATGAACGAGTTGACTATTCAATTATTAACCCCAACATGACGCGGGCTCGTGAATTATAGATTCTCGGGCGATAATGAATCACTCGCAGGTAACGGGATGTTTCGTGTGTGTGCGAGATGGAATCGTCCGATTGTGGGCTTTGCTAATGCGCCGGGGGATGGCTTCCACGAAACAGGGGGGTGTCGTGAGCTGGCAGAGAAATTCATTTTAATAATCTGGAAATTAATGTCTGCTAAGTCTCAAATGTTCATTGTCTTCTGAGTGCGAGCTGTAAAATAGCTGTAAATGTGTTACAAAACGAAAAAAAAAATATGCAAAAAGTGAAACAAATTACCAAGAAAAAAAAGAATCATTTTAAATTGCATTGTGGTCAAACTTACACTCTGTAAGTTATAGAGTACAATTTTGACCACAGTGCAAGTTCCTTTTTGCTACTAATTTGAGAACGTCTGGCTCCAGAAAGGTACATGGACTATTCCAAGAGTATTAATCCATGACAAAGACGAAACAGCAATTTCTGGCTGTCATGACTGAACTATCGGTATATGAGTTCAGTTTTGCCTCAACCCATTTTTAAGGGCGGTAATTGTGCATCAAATGACTTAGAAGGACTCTAACTAAGAGTTAGAGTCCCAATGATCGAGCGGCTTGATTGGCTAGATTGGCTTCATTGAAGTGGTCAATGTGACATCCACCCTAGCATTGGATGAATTCATGTTCTCTCCAAAAAACAAAATCTATTGACTAAGCTATGTATTTCAGTCTATTAAGAATAATGCGTATTTTTCTAGCTACTATTATTATTAGAAAAACCCATGGTATAGGAGAACAAGGCAAAAAAGTGGAAAGACAAAATATTGCTGAAAAACATATGGATTTGTTGTATGATAAAAGTTAAGTACCAACAATTAAATAATATGCTTTTGCAGAACGTTTTATCTGCTATTGAAAGATTTTAAACATTTATTAATTTAAGATGATAGCTGAGTCAATAAATTTATTGATTCATACCATAAAAAATATAATTTTCAGCTTACATGTGGATCAGGATGCCCTTACGGTTATCATGCAGAAGATGCGAGATATGAAAGTGAATTTCAGTTTAGCTTAATTATGTGTTTTATAACTGGTAAACAACTCAAAAATATCGACACATTTGTACAAAAAAATGTTAAATTCCAAGGTTTATACATTATACCATAAGAAAAATAGGGTTTGCTCTACCTTCTTCATTTACAAAACATAGCTTTAAAACATAATCAAAAAGTGAATGGTTGTTAAAAAAATGATTGTTTCATTTCATTAGTAACACATCACACAGAAAGACGTAAATAGTTCAGCTCTAAAAATTGAATGAAATATTTTTTAACTGTCCTAATGCCCTCATTATTTTTGTTCTTGTGATTTTTAACTCAGAAAAATAACAATAAAGTTCTATCTTTACAAGGCACTTCATCACTAAAACTTTCGATACGAAAGTTAATTGATAAAGATTGATGATTAAAAAATTTCTTCATTTAACTGGCAACGGATTAAAAGTGAAATTCGAGACATTTTATCAACGGACGAGATTTTTTTTTCTTTTTATTTCTTTTTTTTTTCTTTCTTTGATAAAATGTGTTTTGATGTACTTTGTACTTTTAATTTTTTTTTTGAAAACAATTGAGGAATTTTTCTACGGAAGAACTGTAAGTTACATTCTTTAAAAGGTGCGACAAAACTTTATTTATTCATTTATTTACTTTTTATGTGTCTATTTCATCTGATGAGAGAGGTATATTTTGCTTTTAAAGGTATGTTTGACATAATTTTTAGTCTTAGATAATCAAGAGAATAATGATCAGATGCTAGAATGCCGATGTCGATGTACGGGAAAGTAGGCTCGTTTAGTTCTTGACAGAACTTCTTGTTAAGGGCGGTAATTGTGCATCAAATGACTTAGAAGGACTCTAACTAAGAGTTAGAGTCCCAATGATCGAGCGGCTTGATTGGCTAGATTGGCTTCATTGAGGTGGTCAATGTGACATCCACCCTAGCATTGGATGAATTCATGTTCTCTCCAAAAAAAACAAAATCTATTGACTAAGCTATGTATTTCAGTCTATTAAGAATAATGCGTATTTTTCTAGCTACTATTATTATTAGAAAAACCCATGGTATAGGAGAACAAGGCAAAAAAGTGGAAAGACAAAATATTGCTGAAAAACATATGGATTTGTTGTATGATAAAAGTTAAGTACCAACAATTAAATAATATGCTTTTGCAGAACGTTTTATCTGCTATTGAAAGATTTTAAACATTTATTAATTTAAGATGATAGCTGAGTCAATAAATTTATTGATTCATACCATAAAAAATATAATTTTCAGCTTACATGTGGATCAGGATGCCCTTACGGTTATCATGCAGAAGATGCGAGATATGAAAGTGAATTTCAGTTTAGTTTAATTATGTGTTTTATAACTGGTAAACAACTCAAAAATATCGACACATTTGTACAAAAAAATGTTAAATTCCAAGGTTTATACATTATACCATAAGAAAAATAGGGTTTGCTCTACCTTCTTCATTTACAAAACATAGCTTTAAAACATAATCAAAAAGTGAATGGTTGTTAAAAAAATGATTGTTTCATTTCATTAGTAACACATCACACAGAAAGACGTAAATAATTCAGCTCTAAAAATTGAATGAAATATTTTTTAACTGTCCTAATGCCCTCATTATTTTTGTTCTTGTGATTTTTAACTCAGAAAAATAACAATAAAGTTCTATCTTTACAAGGCACTTCATCACTAAAACTTTCGATACGAAAGTTAATTGATAAAGATTGATGATTAAAAATATTCTTCATTAACAAAGTAGGACACGTGCCGGTAGATTGGTTAAAAAGTAAGACACCTGTTATTCGTAAATTAACAGGGTGACGCCGAGATCTCTATGTAAGGTGCATTTGCATCACACACTGCACCAATCGATCATGTAACATACAATTAATCAACTTTTGCCGAGACCCATCGAAAGATGATTGAAAGGTGGCCACAATCCTCAATTTGCTAGCTGCCCTACCCATCACCCAAGCGAAAAATTGCCCGGTGGGTATGCAGGAGAAAATCCAGAAATGAAGAAGTAAACAGTTATATTTTTGACTTCCAAGTCGCCTGAAAATGCAACTCGGTAAGTTTGACATGTAAATACGACCAATTTTCTCCCTTTGAAATTGACTGAATTAGTTTATGGGGCGTGGGAATTACATGCGAAGTAAGACATCTTTCTTAGTAGAGGCATCCAAATAGTCTCATTTGTAAAGTCTGTGGAATAAATTAATAAATAATTTAAACCAACCTTCTCGCAAACTTTCTGTCTGGGTAGCTTCAATTTGAGTTGTAATATTTAGAAAACACGGTGGAAGTAAAAGTATGCATGGGACAAAAGTTATTGAAATGGTTTTCAGTAGTTATTTCTAATACCTCTATACGTACATCGCTTAAGTTTTACGTGTGCGGTTTCTTGAACGTCTGCAGATTAATAGATAGTGATAAATATGGACGAATAGAGATATATAGATCAAAATAGGCAAGTAAAAAAGATAGATAATTATAGATATAGATAGGTAGGCAGATACGTAGATAGATGCGTGTTTATAGATAAGTGCAGATTGATTAATATAGAGATATGTATATAAATATAGATTGATAATTGTTCTGGAAATCAATACCAAGGTATAAAATGATAAATATGGAGAGAGATACAGAGATATATTGACAGTTGACAGTTGTATAGATAGACGCATAGATAAATATAATTAAGCAGAAAGATGTACAGAGATTTAGAAATTGATAGAAAGTAATTGAATATTGCGTCGAACTAATTTCTGATGCAGCTGAAGGCAGCATTCTTGGAGTAAAGAAATAAATGGAATAAAAAGCGGATTGCGCAATAGAAAACCACAAAGCAGACCATTGCAGCTAGTAAATGAACAAACATTATGAAGCGAATAAGTAATGCAACTCGCATAATTGCATTAAATGACCAGAATTTTAGGAAAGGGCGCTCCTGACCTCCTAGGTTCACAACTGCCCCCAGTCATTCTGTAATTCATCAAAAACATCATAAATCTTATACGCATCGTGTAAATAAAATGTATCCTTTTATTCTGATACTGTGTTCATCAATACCTGCACCGAAACTCATTTTATTTTGATCATTACAGAGATACCGCGCAGTTAATTATCCCGGGTTGAAACTCCCTTTATATCGCATTGATTGTAACTTAGAACTGGGCATCAATGCCCATGCCCATTAATAATATTTTGCGCGATGTCACAGTAACTTCGAATGTGAGAATTAATGAAGAGAAGGAAAAAGCGACTTAATCACAAAAGATTTATAACGCGCGTCAAAACCCATTTCAGTTCAGATCATGCATCAGCAAGGAAAAGCTAGATGATAGTCTTGCTGAAAATCTGGGCCATTCCTTACTCCAGAGGGGCATTTGGTTCTCTCTTTAATGAAACCTACATAAGGAGAAAAGAGATTTGCATTAGTTTCGATCAGTAAAAAAAATAACAAGAAATAAAAACAGCTGCTAGAGCTAGAAGATGAAAACAAACTGCTTCATCTTGAGTTCGGTTTCCAAGGCAGTAATTTTACTCTGACTAAAATAAGAAGTTCTTCCCGAAATATATAAATAAAGTTTGACACATAGTATATGCCTGTTCGGTTTCAATGAACTTCAAAATGCAAATCTTGGTCTTAATCAAAATAAATATTTGATACTCGCATAATAATTGACTGTGAAAAGATAAGAGTGATTACAAATTATTTTGTTATTGACTGATATATTATTTGGGGAAAAAACAACTATCTTTCTTCTCGCAAAAAAGTATTCTGTCGACAACCAAATTATTTCCACTGCAAATAATTAATCACAAGAAAACGCTGATTCCGTACACTCATTATTAAAATGTAACGTATTCAGCTTCTAATGACACTTTGTTGAATTTGTAATAGTAGAAAAAGTTATACGTTGTGGTACAAGTATTTTAGTTTTGTTCAAGGTAATTTTGACGTTTAGTAAATTTGAAACGGTTTTGAATCTTTAAAGCAGTATATAACATACTGCAGAAATGAGTTTTATGGATAATTGAGGAAACGGTGTTTTATATTCTCTAATAATAATATGGATGCTGGAATTAGACGTTCATTTTGTGGTTTATTTTCTAAAGTACTCGAGTTTTATTGTGCAAATAGTACGTCCCTACAGATCGGGAAAAAAATTACCACCATTTGCCTCCTAGCCACTAGATCATACTTCGGTTACTAAATACAATCAAACCTATTTGTTTAGAACATGTCTATCTGGAAAACCTCTCTATGTCAAACTTTTTCCATTTCCCTGTATTTATAGCATAAATTCAATTTTTTTTTCAAATGATCTCTAATTAGTTTTTTCCGAAAACTTCCATTTCTCTACTTCTTCAGTAGTATCATTCTGTGTATTTTAGAATTTGAACCGAAACAATATCTGTAAACAGTAGAACTAAGAGACATAAATCATTCTCGCTGACATCATCAAGATATATAGCCCATCAAATGCTGTGTGATATAAAACTGAAGAGAAACTATATAAAAAGGCAAGTTTTCTAGGCTTTCCATCTACTAGGAAACTGGACGGAGGGAGGAGTATTGTTTGACACAATGGTGAAAAAACTTACATGAACTTTGCCTTCAAGTAATGGCGAAAAGTTTTTTTTTTTTTTTGGATTCTGTGGACATATTCCGTTCTAATGCTTAAATGGTTTCGATTTAGAACAAAATTAAAAGCTAAACACTCTTACATGAAACAACAATCATTAAAAACAATTTTCTTGCACAAAGGTTTGCATAAAACAAATATCAATATTATTACGAAAATTATATTAATGAAAAAAGTAATCACACAAAAGGTCAAAAAGTAAACTTTAAATAATATAAATACAGAAGACTTTGGTAACTATCTGGCTTTTTATTATTATTATTATTATTATTATTATTATTATTATTATTATTATTATATTATTATTATTATTATTATTATTATTATTATTATTATTATTATTATTATTATTCCTACTAGACACAAATACAGTTCAAAGTTTTATTGCTGTAGTTGTGTCAGCTTTTTTGTTTTCTGGTTTGTCATTAGTGAGTGTATGAAATTGGTCTATTGACATCTACTGGTTGATGTACCAAGTTTTATCTGCTTACCTGTATCCATTGCTTACCGTTGTACAGAGTATTCATGTCCCAAAACCGATAAACAGTTCAAACGGTAGGTGCGGGGGAACCTCAGGGTGTCAAATGTCAAATGTCAAACAGAGTATTCATTTTTTTATGTAACTTAACCCCTTCATCCTCCAAGCCCTTTAATTATTACTTTGCTAAATTTTTACAAGTCATTTCTAATTCTTCGGATTTAGGTTTTGATGTCAAAGCAATAGCAAGTTCTCTCAAGGCGTTATCGCCGATAGTCAAATAAAAATCCGCACTTTTTATTTTTTGTTTCAAAAAAGATGAAGCAGGAGCAATTCTAAAAATTCCATTCTATTTTTATATACATTCATTAGTACGCATAACGTTGCAGTTTGGTGTCATAAGGCAAAGTTTAATTTAAAAAAAAAATGAAAATAAAAATAAAGCAGCCAGGATGCTGTAGATACTTACATTTTCAAAAAAGATGCAGACACTAAACTGAAAGTTTCTACCACTCACGGGCGGCTAGTTAAAAATTAGGATTTTCACGTCAACGTCTACGATATTCTAAACATGAAAACCCTTGCATCAAATCTGAATTGAATTTAAGAGAATAATGAAAAATTATTTAACCGAATCTACAAACTCATATATGAATTCACAGCTGGTTTTGAAACCATTACTTACATAGAAATGTCCATCGGACGTTGTTTCATCTTCATAAGTACAGTTGATTACTGGTTGCGAAGATATCTTCACTAGAATCAATGATATATGCATTTGATCAAGCGGTTGAATCCAAAGAAACGAAGATACTTGTAGTGTTTTCATCCATCATGGTCCTTCAACAGCCTACTTTGAACTGCTATTACAACGTTTCGCTGTGTCATTACTCCGTCTTCAAAACGTTCGGTGAACATTCGAAATGTCTCTTTAAAATATATTTCCGATTTGTTATCGTTCGTTTTTGAATCGTTCTGGAAGTTGTTTCTGGGTAGGCAGTGTTTATCTAACTATTTTAGGATGTCATGATGGAAGTATCAGACAAAAACTGTACTCTTGGTCAAACCGCTTTTTATTAATGATATTTAAAAATGCTTAATGCTAATAATTTAAATGTTAAGTGATATTTGGTTTGTATTGCTTGATCTAATGTGATTTACATTCTCTTTTGAGCCTTTTGTTTCGTGATCTGCAGTTTACTGGGATCTGGATTTGTCAATCTGGATTTGTCTCACAGTTAATAAATGTTTTTCAAAATAAACAGCAAATTGTAAACCAATTTATAAATGTAGAACACATAAGAACACTTGTTTAACAAAAATATATATCTTTTTTTCTTTTTGTGCCTTGATTTTTAGAACGGATTTTAGCTATATTTATTTTGCTAAATCTAAATACAGAATTATATTTTCTCAATCAGCTCTACATTTTTAGCTAATTTCACTTCAAATCAATCAATGTTATTTTCAATTCAATACTTTCAAGTATGAGTGTCGTAAAATTTATAGAAGGACTGCTCTAGAGGATTTTTTGCCAAACAATAATGGAGCAAGCTTCACCCATTTTGAATTGTCCATTTATTAGCTCTTGATCATTTATTTTTATTTGAATTGATTCAGTCAGATTTAGGTATGAGCGAGCTGTTTAACTGAAGCATTTTATCTACGAAATTTTCAGTTTTACTAATACTAACTTAGCAATGTAAAATTTCAGGAAATTTCGTGGCAGTGGAAAAAAGCCAGATTTTTCGGCGAAGGTTTTCTGAAAAATTTGGGAAAACAAACGAAGGGAAAATTGATTTTTAAAAAACAGAAATGTAGCATTTTAATAGTTATGGTTTCTCAGAATGCATTTTTTATTTAAAAAAACCTATTTTAACATTTTCAATTTAATGATTAAGTACATAGTTACATGGTTGCAGTCTGGTGTATTTGCTCACAAATGCGATTGCTTTAGCGTACATAGTCACATAAAAGCCTTCATTGCCTTCATGCACATTTTGTTAGAATTTTTTTTATTACTTAGCTTTTTTATTACTAACAAAATAAGGTTTTTTAGGTTTATAACGATTACGACTCAAGATCTTATTAATAGCAATGACTGGTTACGTACGAATCTAAAAAGTGTACAGCATTGTAATTACGAATGCTGATTATTTAGAACGCAATCCACTCTAAGAGGAATGCTTATAATTATTTGTAGGTTCCTAAAGATACGCTGTTTAAAATTCTAGGAAAAATGAAAGAAAACTTCAAAGAAAGAGTTATGAAAATTATCTACTATTTTCATAATATTATATGAAAAAACTATTTCGTCCGAAGAACTTATAATCAGATCACGACAGAATGTCTTCAAAGTACGAAGCCCATACCTAATTCTCAATTATATTAAACTGTTTCAGAGAAATCCAACACCAGGAAGTAAAAACGCAGGGAAAAAAATCGAACTTATTACAGTATTTAAAATATACCCCGAGGGGGGAATGTCCCCAACATTTTGAAACGTATAATCAAATGCGTTACCAAAAAAAATTCTAGATCACGAATTCTCTTTAATTTTCTCCCGTAAAGGATTTCGATACACCCATTCATTACGAGAAACTTTTTCCCGCTAAAAAAAAAAAAAAAGAAAAAGAAAAATGTACGTGATGTTAAAGAAATCACAAGTCAAATGACTGTTTTAAGCTTGCTTTTCGGCGCTATAAGAGCTCAAATTTTAGGTTTTGTATCATTTAAGTATTTTCAGAAGCCATGATTTTGCGGCATTAAGTGTCATAAGTTAAGTATTTTAGATCACGCATTTAAATAATAATTTTTACCGTACAATGTTTAAAACTTCCTGTTTCGCACCGTTTTTCGGCTAGAATTAGTTTATTTTCTACTAGTTATCGTTTCAATATGCATTTAAAGGTAGTATATAATACTGTAACTTTTCCCCCTACTTGAATCGTATTGTATTTTGTTCTCAACTAGTACATGTAAATATAACGACTATTTTCATATTAATAAAAGCAATTTCACTCTTTTGACAATGTGTACGACTGATAAAGTCTATCACTTATAAAGCTACAGCTAAAAATATAAAAAATAACTTCAGAGAAGATTTTAATTTTATATCTGCTTTGGGATTCTTACTTTTCGGTGATTTAAGGAAAATTTTATATACAGTGTGTTATGTCATCCTATTCCTTTTACGGTGTAATATGAGATAAAATTAATAACAGGGATATTTAAAAATGCTTTCATAAATTTTTATGCGAATGGTTATCACTTGTCATTTGTAAGAAATTCTTTTAAAAATTTCAAAAAAGCTATGACATTATTTGTTATACTTATTATCCCAAAATATCACTTACTGACTCTCGTCTAAGGCTAAAATCTTTTACTACATGTTGAAAATTAAAGTCTTAAAGCTCATGGAAACCTTTTTCTAATATTTTTGGCAGCTTTACTACATTGATGTCTAAAAGATAGAGAAAAACTAATGAAATGTCGCCATTACAATTAATATTTTTGATACGTTCCACTGATATTATTGAGACAAAGACTGCAAAATTTCATAAAATTGAATAGAATATGAAAATAAAACTTACATAAAAATTCGTTTTCGAGAATAATATATTTTAAACTTATACTTTAATATTTTTTCCATGTATTATGCACATATAAAGACAAATATATCTGCTTCTAATGATCGTAGAGACAAAAATGGACCAGTCTTGTAAAGATAAAGGAATAATTTATTCAATAAATCGATATTTAAAAACTGACATAATGTTAAAAAATAGCCAATTCAAAGTGTTTGGATACCTTAATAAAATCTATAAAAAACAACTTTTCAACCGAAGAAAAGACAAGAAGCATCAAATTCTGCAAAAACAATTAAGAAAAACTTGTACTGAAAAATGATTCCATGTGATTAACAATACAGTAATTTTTTTAACTACTAATGATCGCTCTTAAGGTATTATTTACAGATAGCTTTATTTTTCAAAGTCTTGTGTCATTTCAACTTTTAAAGGACTCAGATGACTACCCAAGTAGCATCAACTCATCGAATTTTGCTCGGCCGATCATCGAACTCCTCGTAAACTGATCCCATAACGCACGATGACATCGTTCCGATCAGTACCCGAGCACGGTTTTCAATGAGCTACTTTTCATCGGAAAGCGATATCCTTCCGATCAACTTTCCCGACGAAAATAAACCGAGCAGCCAAAATTGATCCTAAATTCATCGACACGGGACTTCACTGCTCGTAAATTGCTCCAAATCTCATCGCATTTCGAGCAAAACTCATCGGATTTTGCTACTTGGATTCTGTTTGGCCGATGAGACATATTGAAGCAATTCACGATGAGAACTCATCGAATCCGATCATGAGAATTTCATCGGGTTTCGATGAATGGCCGATCATCGCCCGATGAGATTATGCTGCTAGGGTAGAGCTCAGTCTTTAGCATAACTTAATTTTTTTTACAACTTCAGAACTTCACATAATGAGATCATGGTCCTTGCGCTATAGGAAGTATGAGACTTAAACATATAATTTCTCCATTTGTGAAGGTAGAAAAAAAAATCAAAATCAAACACCTACCACAGGGCTCCAAACAATAGTCATAAAAAATGATTGGCAGAGATGATAGAGTAAAATAACGGATGAAATGTTGATTAGGAACATTTACACCACTGACAGCTGTCGATGAAATGAAAAGAGTGTAGTGTCAATTCCAAACTGCTCCTATTGTGTTCGAGTAGTGCCTGAGCTCCTTTTTATTCTGAAAAGAAAAAAAGAAGAAGAAGGCGAAAAGGTTTGTAAAGGATAGCTTAGAGGTAGAAGCTGGTAGAAATGTTTTAAGAATCGCAATGCTTTGAATAAAATGTTGGGAAAAACAAATTGGCGATGTATAGGTCAAGCTCATTCTTTTAGTGTAGTCGTTAAAAAAAAGGAAAAAAAAGAAAGAAAAAGAAGAAGAAAATGTTTGTAAAACGTAAATGCAGAAACTGGAGGAAATGTAAAAGTATCACAAGCATTTAATCTAGAAAAAGTTCTAAAAACTAAACGATCCATAAATCAAAGTTATCCTTTTCGTTTAGACTTCCAGAAAAAAAGAAAAAGAAGAAAGTGTTTGGAAAAGTCAATTCAGGGAAGAAACAGGTAGAAATATAAATATCGAAAACACATTTAATAGAATAAAATAGTTTTGAAAACAAATCAAGTATGTCCTTTTCGTATTATTAATATTAGTTTAGTAGAACAGCAGACACACACTCCGGCATAAATTTTCATCGCCAATCGCATAATCAAGTGTTTACACTAAAGGGTTTTTTTTCTGTTTTTTTGTTTCTTCTTCTTCTTCTTCTCTATTCTACAGTTGACGCGTTTATTATAAAAAACAGCTGAATCCAAAGATTTTTTTAATTGCTTTACTTATAACTTAATGCTTTTTTTCCGATACTATCACACCAAGAACGGGTTTGAAAAAAAAATAATATTTTTCAGTCATGTCCCGAATTGCAGCCAAAACATCGTTTTGCTTAAACTGACTCAATCAATGCCTTTATTATAGTGTAAAAATACACGCATAACACCAACAACATCATTGTAATAAGTTGCTAAATAAACTCATATTTTTGATTGAAAATTCAGATAAATGAATAAAATTAAGGCACACAATGAATTTAATTGGAGCTTAAAAGAAAGTTGTCTTAAAAAATTCAGATTTCTTTCAAAATGAGGTAAGTTATCATTCTTTCCCCTTAAATAAATTGTCTATACTGCTAATTTAATAAAGAAAACTAAAATGAAATCGGACGCAAAATGTTAGTCGCATAAAAAAACCAAAAAATTTAGTGGAGAGTTTTGAATTGTCTTTTGACGTTTTTTTTTTTTTTTTTTCTCAGTTTCACTGGATTCAGCTTGTCTTGATATTAAACGCCTCAATTTATTGAACAGGGCTATTAAGCTCACATAACGAAACATATTACCTGAGGGACTGTTATGTTTTTTGAAAATATTTAAGCAAAGAAAAGGATACAAGAAAATAGTTTTAAACCAAATCCAGTAAAGAGAAAACTATGATTAAAGAAAGGAAATCAATTATATACCATACAGGAAAATAGTCTTGCTTAGTTTTAGATGAATTTCTTGTTAGTATATTTCAATACATTTAGCCTCCTCATTTTCAAGTTAAAGTAACTTTCCTATTGTTGACTTTTTAGGCTAATTGGACTTGAGAAAATAGCTGAGCAGATTAATCCTTGTCCCGAGGACAATGTTAATTTATGAAAACCGAATTTATAAAAAAACGCAGACAAAGATTCTGTTCATTACAATCAAGAACACAAATCTATAATTTTATCCCACGAAGAGTCATTAATTACCGGATTAATAGTCTTTATGGGCCAAATTAACCCGGATAATAGTTACAATTTGCAAGAATGTCCCTTTGTAAATAAATGATTGAACCTTGACTTAACAAAATAACACGCATGAAATAAGTAATAAATAAAGAGAAGGAAGTGATAAATGTGATTAGAGTAACAGTAGCTTTCAAATTATTAATAAATTTATTTGAATGCATTCGTTCATTTATTGAAACTTTTTTGTAGCTATTTTATTATTATTATTTTAAAAATAATAATAATAATAATGAATATATGTCATGAAGAGCATTTTCAAAGCAAATCAAAATCGAGAAACTGTAGAAACGTTTGCTTTTAACATTTTTCGTATTTGTTGATGATTGTGAATTAGGGAAGAGGGGCACATGTGAACGAAAATGACATTTTTGTATATTTTTCAATATTAATTTGAGATATAAAAGAAACAACTGCTGTACATGATAAATCAAACGTTTGTTAATATTTTCATGCAGTTACCTGTTCTCTTCAACAGTGAATTCCAGCCAAAAAACTTAGCCTAAAATACTTTCAATTTTGTTCACATCTGCCCCGGTAGGGCAGTTGTAAACACACCTGGGGCGCAAGTAAACATAGATACATAAATGATATAAATACACCTAGGCATAACAAAAACTTACAATGAAAATAACAAGGTATTTATTCAACATGATTAATTAACTCAATTCAACGAACATTGTAGCCTTCAAGTTATACAGAAAAAGAAACAGAAGATGCAACTCGACATGTGCTAAATAAAATTGCAGGTGGTTGTAATTTTAGCAGAATATCATCAGAGTGTTTACCATCGATGTATCATCCGTTTTTCGAAACATAAAAGTTTCATTCATAGTGAATTTTCGTCTTTTTGGTAGTGAATTCTACGAGGACAAAGTCATTCACAGCTAAATTTTCTGGTCCAATGATGACGTCAGCACAAATTTCTTGATAGAGCTGGTTCTTAACACTAATGTGGGACTCACTGTCATTTACTACAACATTTGACTATTTCTTTTTCAACAGTTTAGCTTTCTTTTCTTTGCAACTCTTTTAGATTTTACTTAAATATTGAATATTGACACATTTAACTATTTAATATTTCTTAATTAAATTATTTAAAATGTAAAAAAATCAACAGTTTTTGAAATGTGAATAACTGAATACATTATGAGGCACATATGAACTGTTAACATATGCTCCTATGGTGTGTTCACCTTGTACCCTTATCTCAACTTAGGCCAAATTTGATAAAAAACTACATTTTATTCAATTAAAAAAAACAGTGCATGAAAACTTATGCCCTTATTAATGCCACATTAAGACGAATAAAGTTCAAATCACACAAAAAAAAAAGTTTTGGATATGTTTTTACTCCGAGAACTGGGACGGAATATTTTACTGGCACCTTCTAAGTAAACGAAGTGAACTATTTCAGTTTCCTTTATTCACTTTGCCCCGTCTGTACGTGATAAATTGCATTAAACATTAAAAGTCAAACATAGCAGCACTAAATAAAATCTGCGTAGGACCTGAGAAGACCTTAATGATTATTATAAATGTTAATTACATAGAATGTATTATTTTATTATTACAAAATTGTTTTTGATAAACCATAAAATATCATGCGTACACGCGTATCATGCGTAATATACATGCGTTTCAAATTTCAAAATGGTTTGCATTATTATATACCTTGATCTTCAGAACTATTTATTTTTTGACTGGAGTCAACTACATGTTTAAAATAATATATAAATAACTACACGAGATAGATAGCAGTGTAAACTGAAAATATTTCAGACATTTCACCTTGCTCCAACATTTTATTTTACTCCATATTTCCCCACATTAAAAACTAAAAATAAATAAACAATTATTTTTTAAAGAAAAACCTACAAATTCTAGATAAATTTACAATGTAAGTAAACAAAAAAAGATAGTTACAAACTAAAAGATGAAAAACACTATTCATTCAATCATTATTATCTTTTGAACCTAACACTCAAACGTTGTTTGTTCTCATATTTCTCCGAAAAGTTCATTATGGAGTACCGAGCGAGAAAATGTATACGAAGACATTGTAAGAGTTTCCAAAAAGCGCAACCTATCTTTAAAATACCTCTTAGTGCAGCTTTGATATCAGATTTTTATAAGACGTGACTTGACGCACACGAAATTAGACAATAAGAAGTAAAATCCCTATCATCACACCCCTGCTATCTCATTTGGAATCTAATGAGAAAATAAAAATACTTATTAAGCTATGAAGGATTTTCTGCGTTCGCGGCTTAAATAGCTTATAAAAAAAAACCACCGATACCACTTTCTCCGAATCAGTTTTTGCGCTATTGTGAAAGATAGCCAACACTTTTCTTTTTCAGCACCTGTTGATTCTTCTCTGTTTTCTTTGAGATAACTGTGCAGCTAATGCTATGACTTTTTTTTTTTAATTTTATTTTTCTACGGAAGGGCCGAAGCTGAGACTAGTTATTGACATAGTTTTTCTTCCTTTCATGCCGACAATCGCTGATTATTATGGATCACCACAGAGATGTTATCATCAGGTGTGAAAGGAAGAAAAAATTTACACTTTTTTGTGAAAGATTTTTCTATTACTTGAACGTGGAAATGTTTGATTATATGGCTAGCAACTGGGCTCGCACTGACAATTCATTTAATCCTCAGTGGAATGATTGTTTTTTATGCCATAAAAATGCATTTTTAGAAAATGAATTAATAAAATAAATTGAAATTTGAAACAGTTTTTGTATGTAAAAATATATTTACATTTAACTCTACACTGCATGATTTTTCATTCTTTGAAAGGCATATATATGTTTTTTAGTGCAATAAGAAAACGTTGGAAAACATTTTTAAAAAATAAATTTTGAGGATAAATGGTTATATTTTGCTTTAAAGATACCTAATATTTGCTTTTTATGCTTGAGTTGCCTTATGCATGGTCATAAGGAAAAATAATCCATGTATCCAATTGGCAACGCTATGCAGTGTAGGGTTAAACATATGATTATATACATTGTAGGACATGTATTTGCAATAATAGCACAAAGAAAACACTAATATTTAGTTTATTTAGGTAAAAGATGTTTAATTTTCTATATGAAAGATGCTTTTGTTTTCAACATCAGACTACATCATAGAATTCATTAAAAATGATGTGCTGTAAAAATAAATAAATGTTAAAACCAAATTAATACTTTAAAAAAAATAATAATAAGGGCAACTGTTAAATGAACAACAAATTAAGAACCGAAATTTCACTGGTATAATTTGGAATCTGCCGTTCTACGTTTACCAAAGATGTGCACTAAATTAAATGTAATTTGAAATTAAGTTTTTCAACTTGAATTTTCCTACGCACATTCTCCGAAATAAATATGGTAGTATTTTATTGTTACTTAGCTTCTCAAGAAAGAAAATACAATAAAAAATTAACGTGAGACGAAATATAGCATATTATTTGCATTGTTTCATTTCATTAACCGTTGTTTCAATCTGTAAATGATTTCCCACACTAAAACATACAGTGCATATTTAGTATTTCTTATTGTAAATATTTAAATAGGTTTGCTGAACATTTTCCTTACTATTCTTAGTTATTGAACAGTTTAAACTAATATTAAAATAAAACTAGTAGCAAATGCTTAAAATAATATTAGCCGAAAAAAAAACATGCACAAATCAAGTATAACTCGTTTCTAAAAACCCCACATAAATGCATTACATTCTCCACAACAAATATAAAGTTAGAATAATATCAATGAAACGTACTAAAACATATAAGGTCGTATATAAAAACTTTGTATCGTGAACAAAGGCAAGATTAAAAAACAATACTATAAAAATTAAAAAACAATGCTGTAAGGATAACAGAGTGACCGAAAATGATGTTTTCATCAATTTTCGAGCAATCATTTGAAATCCATGCGTATTGAACATTAACTTCAAAAAGAAGATGATAAATACATATATTAAATGCACGAAGTTCTAAAAAATATAGAGAATGTGTGTAAGCAATTTATTGGTTTTTGAAAAATTTTATCAAAAGCACTGCTTGCAAAATTACAGAGGCCAAGTTTACAAGGAGAAAATTATTTGCAGTTCTGTATTATTTCATTTGATTTCCAAACGATTAATTATTGAAACACTGTCTCCAAAGTCAAAAGAAGACAATACAAAAGAAACAATTTTAGATCTTTAGACAATTTTACATATTAGGCAAAAATTATTTGCAGTTCTGTATCTTTCATATGGTTTCTAAACGATTAATTATTGAAACACACTGTTTCCAAAGTAAAAAGGAGACAATACAAAAGAAACAATTTTACATATTAGGGTTCAAGCAATTTCTCACCCTACAGCAGGTGAAACAATCCGGCCGTAAGAACTTGTATCTGTCCCAATGAGCTTACTCGATGATTGCTCAGAGTCTCTTAAAAAAAAAAGAGAATATGCACTTCTAGATAAGATAGGTGGGATAAAGTGGTAGAAGCGAGGTATTCCTTGGGGGAGGGGGGGGATGCCGTGTTTCGTGCTGAAGAGAAACAACAACGTAACGCTAACGTATTCCATTTGCGAACGATTAGATAGTCAGACGACGTGTATCGAGTTTCTCTCTGAAAAAAAAATACAGAAGGGAATAGTTACTTTGTAAAACAATGCTTTCAGAATTTCGAATGTTCTCATTTTTACAAATGAGAAACGCAAATTTATTTTGAAAAAGTGAGTTTTTTGTTTGATATAGAATGTATATTAAATACTCTAAGAGCTAATCATTCTCTGTGAGGATTAGGAAGAAAAATTTAAAAAGTAAAACATACTGTCTGAAACTAAAACTTTAAAATTGAGAGCTTCACACTGCTTTTGTAAAATCACGCACGCTTCAAAAAAATAAGAACAAGTATGACACAATTAAAAAAATATTGATGAACAATTGTTACCATATATTATATAAATAATTATTTTCCAGTAATCAGAACATATAAAATGTCATTAATTAGATAGCCTATAAATGCGCTTCAAGCTCCTGTAAATAATGCTTCTAGTCTTGCTTATTAATATTATTTTAACAAAGCTTAAAATAACACATAACAATTTTTGACAAAAAAAATCTGAAATCAGAGAAACACGTTTAGAAAGGGCTTTAAACAAATTTCAAATACTTTTAAGAATTCTACTATTATTTAAATTCGTTTTCAGAGGTCACGTGGTACTGCATCAAGTAAGTAAGTCATCTGCAGTAATCAAGAAGTATTTTAAGCAAACGATAACTATGATGAGAGAAATTAAATTTTCAACATAGAGTTGAATTTGTAACGAATATCTTATAGGGGAGCTTTTTTTCGTGTTGTTCTTCACTCGTTTTGGGTTAGCATTCCTTTGTTAAGTTTTGTAACAATTTATCGATTTTAATCTTTTAATATATTATATGTATTCAAAAGACATATTTACAAAACACTTTTTTCTCACACCCTATGGTAAAGCTTGACCATGACGAGATGGCGAGTGAGCTTGAAGCGAAAACGGACCGCTTTATCTTATAACAGGTAGCTTCAGAGAGACCACACCGGCAGTAGAACCTTTAATGAACAAAGTAAGTAAAAAAATATTTTTTTCGCTGATCCTGCCTATTTTAAAATGAAGCGATCCGTTTCCGCCCAAGGTCAGGAGCCATATATCGGTGGTCAAGCTTTACATATGTTTAGAGTAGCAAGTTCAAAGGACATTGACTTCACTCGAAAATTACAAAATCTTCAAACATTCTGAAAATTTAGTGGCAGAAATCTTTATAGATAAAATGCATGTATCTTTGTATGTATGTATGTTCTTTATAGACTCAAAAACTACCTGTCCGATTTCGCTAAAAATTGCGCAATCTGTTTGTGATAGGTAGTTTTTTTTTTATTCTAATTTCAATTGAAACTTCCTCATAAAGTCCCTAATTTTTCAAAGACTTTCCTCATTCAAATCATTATTTAGTGCTTCATCTTAACTACCTCTAGATAGCTAATTTTGCGCTTGATATTCTCTTTGCTTCGCGTGGTTTTCTGAGGCTTCTCTCAATTCAAACAGTTGAAAAATGTTTCTTACGTGAGTATTCACCGTTGAATATACAATACAGCTGTTTTCTTTTTTTTTTTTTTTCAACAGCAGAAAAGCAATTTTTAGAAAATCATCGCAGATAAATAACACATTTAAGTTTGATTGAACGTTGTCCTTCACGACGATTTTACTGACCACGTTGTAACAAAAAATACCTTTTTATATTTCGCATGTTGCATTTTAACCCGCATGACGCCGGGCATATCCACTGGCAAAGAATAAAAATTTAAGGAAAAGAACGCTGCTATTTTTTTCAAAGTCAAATTCAAGACCGAAAGCGATTTTTTTTTTCGTAAATACATCGATAAAAACGCAAATATCATTTCGTCGAACGAATAGATAAATACCAACATTTGAGGGAAAAGGGAGAAAAAAAAAAAAACAAAAATCTCGACTCAGGAGGTAAACCGAAAAAGAGCAGCCAGCAAAGTAACCCCAACGATCGTCGCAGTTGACAGTCGAGCCAACTCATCCATTAAATGTGCGCCGCGTGGTGGCGCAACAATAAGGCGCGTGCGGTGCCGTGTTCTGCACCAATGGCCGGCACCCCGCGTCAATTCCCTTTCAGAGGTGAAACGATTCACCAGAGTTTTTCGCGGTTTTTCTCGTGTTCGCGTTCCCCCAACCATTATGCTATATGATAGAGGTGCGTGGTTTAATTTATCTGATGCAGTATGCGGCTATTTTTCCCAATGGGGTTTGTGTTATTATATCCGATGTGTGACTTGTGGAGGGAGGGCATTAAGTATATTAGAGATCTTGTTATAGTTTTTAGGGGATGGGGAGATGGGTAGGTTGTGGCTTCACATTGAGGGCGGGAATTCGAAATCATTCTGCAATTCGAACTTGATACACCAGTCCTTTCTGCTGTTAAACTAAATGAAATCTATGCATTTAAAAATAAACTTTACTTCTATTTAGAATGATTTTGTTATTAGAGATGACTAAATTTTGAATTTCGTTGTGTAACTTGAAAAATTATCTTACAATTGCTAATGAAGCAATAGTAAGTTTTTGAAACAAAAACAATCCTCCTGACCTACGTTGAATGCTATTTTAGTTTCTGTCATACATCTGAGTCAATTTTGTATCTAATCAAACGGTGCCCAATTTTCCTCAAGGCGACCATACAAAGAAAAATAGAAATACAAAAAAAAAAAAAAAGAAACTGTTGTTTTTATAGTATGATACTGGCAGCCGAGATTCCAATTTTAAACTGTAAAATGCACAGTAATAAACTGTAAAACCAGAAATTTTACAGTTTATTACTGTAAAGCTATGAATTTTACAGTTTATTACCGTGAAATTTAGCAATATTATAATACAAAAACAACAGTATAGCACTGTCAGCAGAAGTTCCAGTTTAAAACTGTTAAGTTCACGGTGATAAACTGTAAAATTTGCAATTGTACAATTTAGTACTGTAAAACTAGCAATTTTACTGTTTATTACTGTAAAATTAGAAATTTTTACAGTTCATTACTATAAAATTAACTGTATTATACTGTGAAAACAACATTGATTTTTTACAGTGTACCTTCCTCAAGGTGGCATACCCTAACAAACTGAGACCAAATACACTTTGAAATTACCGCCTTCCCCACAAAACTTAGCAGTACAGCTTGCTCCCCTCCCTCTATAACCTTTTTCTAATTAACACATTTCGGTTAAAAATATAAGTACACTGAACTAATCATACAGACATTTTTTGCATTTTCTTTTTCGATATATATATATATATATATATATATATATATATATATATGTGTGTGTGTGTGTGTGTATGTATATATTTTTTTTTTTTTTTTTTTTTGAGGTTATCTTATTGTGCAAGCAAAACACTTTTCTTCATCTTTTACAGAGATCGGTTTAAAGTCGTTACATAAATATTGGGGAGACGAGAGGATGGTTTTGCGAGATAAATAGGGTTCCTACATAGCAAAAAAAAAAGTCAGTCAATTACTTTAGTGATAACAGTTTGAAAGTGTCCTTTTTACTCGATGATCAATCTATAACTAAACGTGACAAGGCATGGCATCACAAGTATTGAAAGAAAACTAAATCCTCTATTCAAATTCTTAGAAAAGGAATCAATTACAGAAAGTGCAAGTGATTATTGTAACATAGTGAATGATCTGCACCTTTCACAGAATTTTAACTGCAGTAACATAAAACATCGCCATTTCATTATTTTACACACCATGTGCCTCATGAAACAAATTATAATTTTGTACATTTCAACCCTTCGTTTTGTTCTTCATCCAAACGACTGAGCACTGAAAGCCATTTTAATGAATCACCCAATCGCATATTACAGGGAAAACCACACAGCTGATGAACTGATCCATAAAAATTGACATCACCGCTCGATCATCATACCAACGCGTTGGTTTTTCTTGCAAGTATAATGCAGGCATTTCATAAGAACGAAATTTTATTAAATGTTTTCAACCCCGTAACACTTTTTGACATTCATGAATAAAATATTTTCTTTCTGATGTACATTTGATATATATTTTTTAATCTCGACTTTCCATTACATCGAAACTTTTTTTTACCACTAATGTTCATTGAGAATGGATTATTTTTTTTTTTGTATCAGTTATTGATTGAAGAGTCTTTCTCTCATTGTCACCCATGTTTTTTTGATCGATGATAGCTATCCATTTTAGGATTAATCCATTTTTTTTAATCATTGCACTGTCATCTCTGCATAGATGCTTACTATATAAAAAGATTTTATCAAATGCCCTGAGTTCAAAAGAATAAATCTGGTGTGGACATCACATGGCTTCTATGTAGGGATAATAAATGTTCTATATTTTCAAATAATTACAAGTAAATAGATAAATATTCTCATACATGTGTGTGAAAGGCAACACCTCTAAGAAAATATGTTTTCCCCCTTTTTTTATTCTTGGAATTAGACTTTCATTCCATATAAAGTGAAATATCAAGATAAAAATGTCGCTATTCCAAAATGGGTTCAAAAAAAAAAAAAATCCTCTATTACAATTCATTTATAAATCAACAAGTTACAGAAAGTTCTAGTGATTATTGCAACATAGTTAATTGTATACACCTTTTATAGAATTTTAAATGCAGTAACAAAAAATTCACTAGGAGGAAAAATATAAAAGTTGTAGCACAATTTGCGTTGAAATGTTGCTTTTCATTTTTGACAGTTATTTTTTGCCTTCAGAAAAATAGAAAAAATTTCACCTCAAAAACCGTGGAGCAAATTGTAAAATAAACTATTTCTGTAAAGAAATTTTTCATTTACTAATTAAGAATATTCTTCATTAAATTAATGAGTAAAAACAAGTAAACAAATTAAAAATGAAAAATCGTACGAATAAATAAATGATAATAATTAACGAGAAAATTACATGACAAAACATAAATGACTGAGAAAAATAGAGAATGAAAAAGAAAATAAGTGAATGAATGAATTAAAAAGTGAATTAATAAGTAAAGGAATGTAAATAAATGAAAATAAATGAATAAAAAATGTGTTTGATTTATGAGATGGATGAATCAGTAAATGAAATGAACTATTTCACTTTCCCACATCCACTCTACCCCGCTTGCTCTTGGCCAAAAAGCATTGAGCATTTAAAATCAAAGCACGTCTAATATGAGCGAGATAAATACTGCACTAGATAATAGTAGATCTCAATGAATGCTTAAAATAATTACAAGACCTATACCAATTTATAAAATCAAGAAATATTTTTGATAAACCACGAATATTATAATATGTGTATTAAATTTTGGAAATGTATTACTTTTTGCTTTAATCTTTAGAGCTATTTATATTTTTATTGGAATAAAATATGCTTTTAGGAACTTATTTAAACTATTAGTAGATAAGTGCTGCTACAAATTATGGAAATATTTTACCATTTCACTTTGATCTGCTATTTCACTTTGACCCACATTCCCCTACATATCCTACATACGTGCGTTATCCCCATTTTTAGTTGCTTGGACAAAATAAAGAGAGCAACGAAGTACTGTATTAATGAAAACGATATTTTTTTTTCTTTTAAACAATTTATACTATTTCGAAAAGCTCTTTGCTGTAATTAAAACCATATCTTCAAAATTATGTCAGGAATTTTGATACTTTTCAACTCTAACACGAGTTACGGCTATTCTAATGCTGTCGTATAAAGACAAAGTCTTAGATTAGAGTTCGAGTTAGCCACTGTTAAATGACTACAACTAAAAAATAGCCAGCAAAATTTATATTCTTTCTCGTCAAGTCTAACCAGTTTATGCAAGGTAGAGATGGTGAGAAGAGCAGAAGTACCAAATTGTCATGGAATGAGTCAAATAGAAACTTTCATTTTCATTCATAAAATATCAACTTAGGATTTTAACATAAAATATGACGATGCAACAATGAGATGGTCCCCAAATAAAGCGGCACCTTTTATAATAGAGAGCGTTGATTTTCCAGCGGCATAAAAAACGCGGCACTCATTTTGACCGATGGAAATGAACCTCTTGCTAACACAAGGGGATAGATGGCGGTGGGTATGGTTTTATGAAAAAAAGCACGCTGCAGTTTATGGCACTTAAATTAATCAGTCTGGGAGACTTTCTAATAGAGCCACGCAGCCTTTTTTTTTTCATAATGCTCTGAAGCATTAATAGATGAAGCTATGCCAAATATGCCATATATAATTGCACTTTATTTCGTTACTTAAAATTCAAATTGATATAGCGGCTGCGGATCAGTATACTAGATTGAAACGTCAATTCACGTAATATATGAAGAGAAGGCAAATATTATTTTATAAAAAGTTTATTAACTACTATTTCTTGTGTTTTGCTTCAAAAGTGATTAATCGATACGCTTGAAGGGTACTACATTCCTCTGCGGTGTGCTAAAGCTCAAAAAATAATGTAAAATTTAATTTATTTTCTTGATATTATTGTCAGTTATTTTGAAAATTGGCCGTATCTAATCAAATAACTAGCCTCTTATTTTTTCTAAATTACTTCAGATTCAAAAATATCAAAATAAAAGAGGTCGGCTAACTTAATCTGTCTCTTTTAAAGCTGTAGGTATTTTTTTTTAAAATAAGTAGCGAGTAATTTGATTTTAAAATTTGAGTCACGAAGTGACTGACAACAATGTCTTTAAAATAGCTTTTTTTCTCGACGGTAAGGAAATACAAGGACGGAGATATAAAATTGTAAAACACAAACACGTACAAAAAACAAATAAATAAATTTCCTTAAAAAAGTGAAAAAATAAAATGGAGAAGACCGAAGCCATTATCTTAAAAGTTCTCGTATACGCTTGCATTGCGCCGTGTGCGAGGGAGGCCCCCATAAACTAACTCGCATTTATGGAGGTGGTTTCTAATCATACAGGCCTGAAAAATAAAACTGTTTAAAAAATATAAAATAAATGTTTGCTGATCTTTACATTATTTGGCAAGCTGATTTTACGAATGACCGCCATTTTTCACCATCATCTCGGGATTTTCCAATAAAATCAATTGATTGCGGAAAAGTCACCAAGAATCTATGTACCTATGTACTACTATGTGTATATTTTCATAAAACAAAATGTGTGATGACAATGTTTAACATATGTCATGTAATGTTTTTGAAAATACTTTTAAAAAGAAGATTTCAGCAAAAATAAAAATTATTTTTACCAAAAAATCCTAACGCAATAGAATTTTTTCATTATTTTTCCTGAAATCAGCATCAAAGAATACATGAAATTCAGCCATTACTTTTCTTGTATTTTTGTCATCCTAGGTCTGTGTCATAAGATTTGGGGAATTACTTAGAGGAGAATCAAGCCTTGTAAAGATTCTGATAAGATAGAGATGCTTTTCAGGCATCTGTTATGTTTTCTCCCTATTCGAAATAAAACAGAGCTTAGTGACAGTTTGTTTTCGTGTATTGCAGAGAATTGCAAGAACTTCAGCGCTCCTACGCAGGGCGATATTGAGGCATGGGAACATGAAGCCCAAGCCCAGGGCACCAAAAGTTATAGGGCATTAAATGTGTAGCTTAAAATTAGAAAAAAAAAAGAAGAATTTTCAAAAAGTCTCTGCAAATCACAAATCCACTGCAAACTTAGTAGGGGAATGTGGGGCAAAGTGAAATGGTAAAATATTTTCAGTTCGCAGCGCCACCTATGCAGCAATATTTCAACTAAGTTCCTAGACACATAGTTGATTCCTATCAAAAAATAAGTAGCTCCAATGATCAGCAAAAAAAAAAAAAAAACTGTACAAGCCATTTTCAAAATAGGATACCTTTGTTGAAAAATGTGTGGTTTTTCAAAAATATTTTTTGTTAGTATAAAATGACAAACTTTTTGCAATTATCATTTGAATAATTAATTGAGATTTACTGATGTCCGGTGCAGTCCTAATTCAGTTTATATTACGCATTTTTTTATTTTAAATGTTTAGTGTAATTTGTCAAGTGCACGCGGGGCAGTAAAGTGGATGGGGCAAAGTGAAATAATTCATTTTGTTTGCTTATGTATTCATTTACTAAATGACGTACGTGTTTCTTTAGTTATTAATTTACTAGCTGCGTGGCCCGGTTCTGCCCGGTATACCTTGATAATACAATTTATTTCAAGTAACGCGTGTCTATAAAAGTCCCGATTAGATTAAAGTCGACATTTTGCGCAGTACGAAAAATGAATCAATCGCCAAAAAAGTTTTAAATCCCGCTACAGGAAAAGCAAAAGCAAGAATTTTATTTGTTTATGTCCAAGAACAAAATGACAACACCTTTTTGTTATCAATAGTTTATTTCACTCTATTTAATTTCTTTCACGCTCGTGCAGACGATTTTTATTAATCCAATTTAAAATGGATATTTCCAAATTTGAAAGCTCAGGTATCTTTTTCCAGGGTGGAGATAGCGATTAGTGGTTTTGAAAACCCTCTGAAGGAAACTTTCCTAACAGGTATTTTTTGCGTTCTTTCGAATGAGACCAAGATCGAGAAGATCCGATAAGTATTTCGCTAGATAGAGCCATTTTGAAGTCCTTTATTTGAAATTCGAACGGATCGGTACTTTTTTCTCGCTCAAAAACCACCCTATGATCCTTCCTGGGTGCCCAAGTATCTCCCTGCCAAATTTCGTCCAAATCCGAAGTAAACTACGGATTTGTACACACACACATATGTATATATATGTATATATATTCTTTGTTTTATTTATGTGGTTTCACATTATTTTACTTATTGATTCACTTATTTATTCAGTCATTTATTTATTTTGTTATTCATTCTCTACTTTATTCACTCATTTATTTTTTCTCACATATTAATTCATTTATTCGTTTATTTTTCAGTAATATTTTTTTTTCGTTTATTTAAGCATTAATTCGATGAAAATTACTATTGATAGCTGAATAGAAAAATTTGTATTACAAAATTATTTAGTTTTTCACTTTTCCCATGATTTTTTAAGGGGGAAATTTTCCATTTTTTTTAAAGTAAAAATAACTGCCTAAGATGAAAAATAACATTTCAACGAAAGTTATATTACAAAATACATTATTCCTTCTTTATGTACTATAATTTTTTAGTACACATTTCCCAATTGTACTCATTGAAGCAGGTAAATATACGCAACTGTTTCACTTTGCCCCACATTCTCCTATTATGTTATACAGTATTACTATACTTCAAAGTGATAAAATAGATAATTTATTTACATCATATTTCAGCCAAGCAAAATGTGTGCTTATAATGTAATGTGAAAGCTTATAATGTAAGCCCTT
Organism: Uloborus plumipes; assembly: GCA_038373865.1. Taxonomy (NCBI): domain Eukaryota; kingdom Metazoa; phylum Arthropoda; class Arachnida; order Araneae; family Uloboridae; genus Uloborus; species Uloborus plumipes. The sequence continues at coordinate 31,607 of JAXGGA010011278.1, forward strand.
AAGAAAGAATGCATAGTATAATGTGCAAGAAAAACACCAAATTTGGAATAAATGTGAAAAAACTCGCAAATGGAAAAATATTTTAGAATTTCACCCTATTATGTCTGGTGGAAGGGGAAACTACATCGAATAAAGTTTTTGCCTAGTATCGTCTAAAACCATAGTCGGGCTCTGCTCGTACGCTTTGATTTCGCTCAACTTGGGTTTTTAAGTTGTTCCTTAAAAGATCGATCGACCAGCGAATGAACTCTTAAGTGAATTTGGAATTTTAAAACTTTATATCTTCGTAAAAAATTGTAGCACTTGCCTCCTGACAGTAAAAACATTTCAGATGGTATATTCAATTATTTTAAAAATATTTGGAGAGCGCTTATGGTTCTGCATCAAGTTTTATGGGGGGGGGGGCAAAACGAAAAATAGTTCCCAAATTCAGTTTATTAACACATTTACCAGTGGACAAATACGGGATTTTCCAGTCATTTACTTTTTGTAAATGTGCAGAAAGAAGTGACTTCTGATGATTCACCTAAAAAAAATGTTTAAGAACTTTCTAAAAGCTTTAACAGTACAAAAACATAATTTCCCCATAAATAGTCCTGAATGTCAACTTTTTTCAATCCTACAAAATACTCACAGCAGTTCCTCACTTACACAAATGATTTTTTGACTTTGAGCTTCTTAATTATTCGGCGAAACTCAATACAATGGTCTAAATTAAATTCGCATCCATCAAAAACGGCATTCGTATAAGGGCCCGCGTCTGATGTATGTTATTAATACATAAAAGATATCCATCGGCGGAAAATTAAACGCTAAAATAAGCGAGCGAAGGTGCCATTCATCATGGCCGACGATGGAGCCGGACAATTCCCTCAGGCCTCATTTTAAGTGCATTTCCATACGCATCTTCTATTTTCCACCCCTAAAGAGAGGTCTCTTTCTTCGTTTTTGGACTAATAAATTCTTTACTTATATTAATGAAAATGAGGGAGAGCAGTTTTTAAAGAATCGATTACTTTGCTGTCGTTTTAGAGCAGAGAGACTGCTTTTAGTTTTAGGAAGTATTTTAAGAATGGATGCATGTGAGTTTTGGGTTGCTTCGTCTTCAGATAAAAAGTTACATGTATCGCTCGTATTTACGTTCACATACGTTTTGAGCTTACGCTACGAATTGCTGTACCACAAATTGAGTACTGTAAACTCTCGATTATCCGTGAGCGGATTATCTGCGAGGCAGATTAAGGGTCTCGGGTTAAAAAAAATCTTAATTTTTTTTCATAGCATTTTCTTTTTTTTTTAAACACAGATCTGAAATCTATTTGTCTCAAATCCATTCCCCCCATTTTGTTTTTTCTTAACATTTCTTACCCAAGAGTGCGGTGTCCTTCATCCAATAAATTATTTTACCTGGGTGTTGTCGTAAGTACACCACTTCTTTATATAGATTTTATATGCTTGACAATCTCAAATACAAATACTATTTTATACTATACCTATCGTCAATGTACATATCCCGTTTCAAGTGTAATGCAATTATTTTTAAGCAAAAAACATTTTTTATCTTCTTTACCCCTTATTTTACGGGGAACTAGATAAAAATAGACTAGATAGAAACAAAGACATGAGACATTGGACGAAGTCAATCACGTGTTTGGCTTGGAGAAGAAAAAGCCAGAGTACAGAACAGGCGTAGGAACAATATTAGTCCACATTTTTTTTATCCCAGAACCCCCCCCCCCCTCCATCGCCATAGTAGAAAACCTTAGGCATATCTTCTCCATGACAGTAGTATCTCGAGGCTTTTTTTTTTTCTTTTTAGCCTACTTTCCCGTTGAAAATAAAAGAGACGAAAAAAGTATTAAAAGTGGCTTAATGCATTTAAAAAATATCGCCAAGTCCAAAAAATATCGCCAAGTTCAAAAAAATATCGCCAAGTTCAAAACAAAGTCAAAAAGAAACAAAAAAAAAAAAGAAAGAAAAAAATGAAATAAATATCGAAAAATTAAAAATTTGAAAGTAGGGTATTGAGATGGGGAATTTGTGTGTCGGTCGGTCTGTCGGTCTGTCTGCCCCCCCCCCCTAATAACTTTGAATGAACATTCCGATTTGAACGAATTTTTTTTTTTTTTTTTGTTGGAAAGATCTCGGCGAATACAGCTCATTCCCATATTTGATTTTTCGATTTGAACAATTTTTGGTTCAACTTTGGGCCGTTCAAACAACCTGTCCCGCGATATTAACTTTTTAGTTAACAGTCCGATTCGAACAAATTTTTTTTTGTTCGAAAGATCTTTCCAAGGATATTTCATTCCCGTATCTACATTTTCGATTTGAACAATTTTTCGTTCAACATTGAACCGTTCTGTGACCAAGCTGTCACTGCTAATAACTTTTGAGTGAACAGTCAGATTTAAACAATTTTTTTTTTTGTTCGCAGCATCTCGGCAAGGACACTTAATGACCGTATTTAAATTTTAAATTTGAACATTTTTGGTTCAACATTGAACCGTTCAAGCAACCTTTCTCCACCTGATAACTTTTAAGTGAACCGTTCGAATCGAATAAACTTTTTTTGTTCGAAGGATCTCGAAGAGACTCATTCCCATATTTCACTTTTCAATTTGAACCATTTTTCGTTCAATGATGAACCGTTCAGAAAAAATTTTAACATGAGCGCCTACTGGGAAATTTAAATTGAATGTTGATTCTGAACTTAAAGGCGGATTTCCTTCAAACTAACTTTGTAAGAAAACGGTTTTGATAAAAAATGTATGTAAAGTACTTTTCTGAAAAATCTTCTGTGAGGACTCTTGTTCCGACTCCGACTCCGCAAACATGGCGGAAATGCAGGCTCAGAAAAAAAAAAGACTGACTGGGCAGACGATTTTTTGTTTATTTATTCTTTTTTTTTTTGTTTAATTTATTTTTATTTATTTATTTATTTTATGTATTTTTTTTGGCAAACGATTTTTTTTTTACAAAAATTTTTCATTAACGAGAGCTTTTTATTCTTTATTTATATTTAATTACTGGCAACGGATTAAAAATAAAAGCCGAGACATTTTATTAACGAACGAGGTTTTTTTCCTTTCTTTGATAAAATGTGTTCTGTTGTTCTTTGTACTTTTATTTTATTTATTATTTTTTTCTTTTGAAAACGATTGTGAAATTTTTCTACGGAAGAACTATAACAGTTACATTCTTTAAAAGGTGCGACAAAACTTTATTTACTCGTTTATTTACTTTTTACGTGTCCATTTCATCTGATGAGAGGGGTATATTTTGCTTTTAAAAATCAGCTTTAAGTGCTATAAAGGTATGTTTGACATAATTTTCAGTTTCAGATATTCAAGAGAATATTGATCAGATGCTAGAATGCCGATGTCGATGTACGGGAAAGTAGGCTCGTTTAGCTCTTGACAGAACTTCTTGTTTTCTATTTCTCAGAACAAAAAGTTTTCATACATAGACATCAAAGGCGGTTGCATAACATAAGATCTGTTTCCTATTAAGTCGATTGCAAACGCTCCCATTTTTGAAGTGCATGAATTTTTTCACTCTTAAAGGGAAATTCCTAAGATATATTAAAGCAAAGGCTACGTAGAAAATGTTTAGCGATCCTTCAAACGCACATAGTTATGAAGATCACTGTTTTTGTTTAAACAGTTGAAGGGGAAGAGAAAAACAACCTGGAAGCTTTTAATATTGTGTTGCAAATATTTCTAAGCAAAACAGAAAACGGGAACTAAACAACAGTTAGGCAAAACACTCCTGCAGAAGTTTTGTGACCATTGACTTAATTGTATGTCTCCAAAACTCCATTTCCTCCACTTCCTCCAGGATAATTCGCTTAAACACTGTGGAGTTGGGCGCAATCACATGATAAAAGTTTCTCCAAGATACCTCTGCAATAGAACGTAGAAATCAGGGTTATTGAGCTGAGTTAAGGCTTGTCTAGAACTGCTTTAATGTTCTTTCATTCTACGTACTAGAATCAGTCGAAAATTTAGCTTTTGCAGCAATAGATTGAAAAGAACCACTGGTTTCTGAAGAATTAGCATTGCTTAATGAAACATTGCCTATATTTAATGACATTGTTGCGAAGACTTTTTTTCTTTTTAAATTAACCTTTAAATCAAAGAGTGGTTACAGCGAATTTTTCTCCAACAGGCTTTAGTGTAGTTTGATAACAAGAGCTAATAAAGAAAAACATTCATGTGGTTTTCTCGACCCAAATTAAGGAAGACTTGACTATTTAAAAACATGATGCAAAAAAAGAACCCTGCTATTTAGCCTAAACTATTTTATACAATACTTCCGTTACTGCGCCAAAATTTATTACATAAATAAATATTGTTTCTGGAATTGTTTTCAGTTTAATTAAATTTTATAAATGTAGAGTCTATGTTCTTCACAAAATTAATGTAACGAAACAAAGATCAAACATGTTTGATGTGTTTTTTGGGTGCTTTGTGCGACAATTGATACTTTTATAAAAATGAAATTGCCCTTATTTAAATCGTGTCTGGAAGAAGTTTTACATCTTGATCACCCCTTATTTACCGTGTCAATATTCGTCTGGATATAATTTGTTTGTTTCTTACCGCTTGTAAATGATTATTTATGCTAATTGTCTTATCAAAAAAGCACCATTAATTTCGTCTTGTCTGTTTGATTATCATACAGCGCATTTCTATCTCATTTATTTCACAATTCGGCTACCATGAGGTCACCAATTAGTGGCTCCGCAGTATAAAAATACATAAAAGCAATTAGAATTGGCTAGACGATAATCTATGGATCTATAACTGAATAAACGAATAACTATGTATGATATATGTAATTCATACTATTTTCTCTTCATTGATCATCAGGCTACATCTAATTTTCAAATGCAGAAGCATTTTCCTTTTCATGATTGGAAATGTCGAAACCGTGGTAATCATTTCAATGTAGTTTGTTGAGTTCATTATTCTTTTCGGTTGCTTACCCAGCTAATTTCGTGACAAAAAAGAAAAATATAAATATAATAAAAATTATTATTATTAATATTGTTATTGTTACTAAAAATAGAGAATTAACTAATAATTTATTAATTTATAGTACTCTTCATAGGTTTTAATTGGCACTGATGCGTACACAAATTATTCATATATGAAAATGAAACAGACCTCGCTACCTACACTGCAAAAAAAGTGTTGCTTTTACAGTATAATACTGACAGCAGAGGTTTAAGTTTAAAACAGTAAACTGTAAACTTAGCAATTTTACAGTTTATTACTGGAAAGCAGCAATTTTACAGTTTATTACTGTAAAATTAAAAATTTTTACGGTTTGTTACTGTAAAATTAAAATTTTTTACAGTTTGTTACTATAAAATTAGCTGTATTATACTATAAAAACAACATCTATTTTTTACAGTGTTTGAGAAGACAGAGGAGTCAGGGTAATTTGAGAATAAGCAATATTTTGCCGAATAAAATAAAAACTAATGTAATTTCATTAAATTACGAAAATTCACATTTATGTGCATGATCATTTCCAACAAGAAACCGAAAACATAATCGTGGCACTGACAATGAAATTAAAGTAGATTAGTTTCTTGAAGATGGCAATACAAGCATACATAATTACTTCCAAACCGTGATGCTTATTTACTGATTCTACAAGTTTTATAAATTTAACCATGTTAAACATTACATATGTTTACTTATTTTTTTTATTTAATTGAGTTATTTATGTTTCAAGTCTCAATGTGGTACTTTCAAACTGCGATAAAAAATGGATTATTTCAGATTTATTTTTCTAACTATTTTTATCAGATGTAAAGTGGGCTCTTTCAAAGTAGTGATCTGCAGGTTGCTGTGTAAGCGAGTGTAATCAAAAATCCCTATCCCAGTCTTCGCGCCGGCTCATCGCATTTCTCTTAAAACGCGCAAAATGCATGATAATGTTTTTTTCTCTTCTTAAGAGTCTTCTTCCATTGATTTCTGGTTTTACAACGTCATGTACACTATGAGCAATGTACTTGTGGCAACAATTTCGTTCAATAGTGCTTTTCGTTAAATGTAATGTTTTGCTGCTACCGTTCGCTTTTGTTTACTTCTTTCTACTACAATCTGACTCTTTTAAATTGAATTCCGATAGGGTAAGACTTAAATGACTCCATTTTGTGAAATAGAGGGAGAAAAACAAGTCTGCGTAAATGAGAACGATTATTTATGAGTTGCTAATATACTAATATCTGCGCTTTCAGTCCAAAAGTAAATGAGCCAGACTAAGGTTACCAGATCTCCATCTTGTTACCAGAGCCGCACTATAACTTTTATACAGACAGGTCGAGTCAAACGAAATAACAGAAAACTTTGGTCAAAAACGCCTCGTCATAACTAATGGTAGATGCCCTTTTAGAGTATGTATCTGGTTTTGGTCTGTGAGTGAGATGAAAAATTATCCGATTATTGAAAATTGATTTAGTTGTATCGATTGAGGTGAAATATCGATTTGGAATACACTTTTATAAATTCTCACGAAGCAAGCTTCGGATATCGCTCACGCAAAAACGTGACAACTCAACGCAGAATGAAGCTGTTTAGATTGAAATCACGTTTTATTGGGCAAAGGCGATAATTAGAATATCTCTGTTAAACGCCAGAGAATGTATCCTATGTAAATGCCTGGAAGAATCAAGATATCAAGGCTGGGAAAATAAAGAATTCAAAACAAAGCCAGCAGGAGCTCCAAGTTCTTGAAGATTTTCGGACTGAGCAGTGCATTGTAATCAGTTGTTCTCGTCTATTGTAATTACGCAGCTATTTGTTCTCTTGAGGGCAACCAGATATCCATTTACAACATTCTGCAGACTCAATCAATAATCCTCATCAGATACAACGGACATTGAGAAACTGTTTTCCTTGCGGATGACTTTTAAAATGTCAGGGACATTTCGTGATGCCCGAAGACCTCTTTTTATTACTCTCATTTTAGTCTTTTGTTGTTCCGTCGTTGGTCACTCGAGGTTGGTCACGCCTTCTCAAAAATTTCCAACCCTTCATGTCGGTCTAGACAACGGTTTTTAATTTTTCATCAAATTCTAAAAATGTTTTTCTTCTTTTTTTTCATTACCTCCTATGTCTTGGCGACTTGTTTACTTCTACCTTGGCGAAAATCGAAAGATACCATTTTCGCCAACGTCGCATTTGCTTTAACTTATAATGTCCCGATATATTTATTTAGCAGCTTATTTTACAATATTATATTTATCAAAATGTATTTATTAGTTATGATCTTTACCTTGGTTTTTTTTTTTTGCTGGTGGGTTATTTTACGGAGTTTCTTATGATGATAAGGGCTTATGCATCTTATTATTATTATTATTATTGTTTTTCTGTTTTTTAAAGGAAACTTTCAGTCTTGTGTCATTTGAGCGTCTTAAAATTACAAAATTATGCATGGCATCACAGCATAGGTAGTTTCTACATGACTTTGATTAAACATGGGTCAAATATTGTAAAATAATTGCGTACTAAAAAATTTGCCAAGTAACGGACTTAAAACCAAAAGTACCGAGAAAATATTACTTGCAATCAAAAAAATACCTGATGAAAATTTTCTTATTTTCTGCGTATCAGAACATGAGCAGTAACGTGACAAATTTGCGCAGTGTGCTGATTATAGTACGTTTTTGCAAATGTCCTCGATTTTTGGACCCATTAAAATTTTTTCAGGACTTCATTGTTTGCAAGTTAAATACTGCTATGAGTAGTGTTTATCTCCATGCTTTACGTAGTTGATTTTATTTTGCGTTGCTTATTCTGATTACTACCTTTTTAAATGCTTTCTTAGAATTGCTTCTCAGTCTGTCCATTAGAAAAAGGTTATAAGCAATTTTTTCCAGGCAAGTTGATGAGGACCGAGGTATTCTTTCTTAGACTACTTTATACTCTCAGTTTTTAAGCCAATAACTGCTACAATAGAAATTGAAATGATCTTAAGGGGATTTAAACTTGAACAAAATGCCTTGCCTTTTTTCCCAAGAGGAGAGGAGGAGCGGATTAGGTTTTAGGTCTCTTGCAAAATGAATTCAGCTTGCTTTTGCAAATAAACTCTTATGGCTTTACAGTCATTACTTTAAAGTTAATTAATTATAAATTAATTAGATCAGATTTGTGAAAATATAAAGTTTTTCACATATTTTATGTATATCTGCAAAACGAAAAAACAGACTGCACTGTAAAAAATAGATGTCGTTTTTACAGTATAATACACCTAATTTTATAGTAACAAACTGTAAAAATTGCTAATTTTACAGTACTAACAATAAAAAATGTATTTTAACTAATTTTCTATTCCTCAATGTACTTTGGGTTTTTCTTATAGATTTCATGGTGCTGAAACAGAATATGATTGCAAAAATTTTCTATCACCCTCCAATATTAAGACATTTCATTTATACGTTTTGGCTTATATAGGCTAATCTATAGGAGTTATAAGTATATTACATTTTTCTTTTAGACGCATTTGATAGATATGCGAATATTTTTTTACTTATTATAGCTATAGAACATGTAAAAAGAGAGTAGAAACACAATTCAAATTGATATTTGCTTTAAATTCTCCATATTATGCAGAAAATATGGATTGTTTATAGATGCCTTAAAAACGAGCTTGAAGGATGTAGTACTTCATGACAGAAGTGCCCTGCCATCGGTTAAAATAGCTTATTCTTGGATCAAGAAATAATCTTACGAAGATATTTCTTCATAAAATTGACTACTCATACCATAATTGGATCATACGTGCAGATTTTAAAGTAATTGCCATTCCCTTTGGTCGGTAACTCGGTTATACCATTTATTAATGTTCTTTATGCTAGTGGGACAGCAAGGCGAAACACGAACATTGTATCAAAAAGAAGTTTCTAAAAAGCAAGCAATACTATGTGGCGGATGAAAAAAAAACATCCAAAACACTCCTCTAATTCATTTAGAAAAATATTCTCCCCCCTTTGCTCATAAACGATGAAGAATTTCGTTACAGCAATGGGTTCAGAAAGGTGTGGATTTCAATATTTGAAGAAACAGTTACCATGACTAATTTATGCAAAAATTAAGGAGTGTATTTTCATTGACTTACAAATAAGAAAGCTTATAAAAGACCAAAGCTTTGAAGCTAGTTTAAGTGAACAAGAAGTTCTGTCAAGAACTAAACGAGCCTACTTTCCCGTAAATCGACATCGGCATTCTAGCATCTGATCATTATTCTCTTGATTATCTAAGACTAAAAATTATGTCAAACATACCTTTTTAGCACTTGAAGCTGATTTCTAAAAGCAAAATATACCCCTCTCATCAAATGAAATAGACACATAAAAAGTAAATAAATGAATAAATAAAGCTTTGTCGCACCTTTTAAAGAATGTAACTGTTACAGTTCTTCCGTAGAAAAATTCCTCAATTGTTTTCAAAAAAAATTAAAAGTACAAAGTACATCAAAACACATTTTATCAAAGAAAGAAAAAAAAAAAGAAAAAAAAAAGAAAAAAAAAACTCGTCCGTTGATAAAATGTCTCGAATTTCACTTTTAATCCGTTGCCAGTTGTTAAATATAAATAAAGAATAAAATGCCCTCGTGAATGAAACATTTTTGTTACAAAAAAAAATCGTCTGCCAAAAATAATAATAATAATAATAAATTTAATAAAACAAATGAATAAATAAACAAAAAATCGTCTGCACAGTCAGTCTTTTTTTTTCGGACTGTTTACTCAAAAGTTATTAGGGGTGACAGCTTGCTTGAGCGGTTCAATGTTGAACGAAAAATTGTTCAAATCGGAAATGTAAATACGGGAATGAAGTATCCTTGAAAAGTTCTTTCCAACAAAAAAAAGTTTGTTCAAATCGGACTGTTCATTAAAAAGTTAGTATCGCGGGACCGGTTATTTGAACGGCTCAAAGTTGAACCAAAAATTGTTCAAATTAAAAAATCAAATATGGGAATGAGCTGTACTCACCGAGATCTTTCCAACAAAAAAAAGTTTTTCCAAATCGGAATGTTCATTCAAAAGTTATTAGGGGGGGACAGACAGACAGACAGACAGACCGACCGACCGACGCACAAATTCCCCATCTCAATACCCTACTTTCAAATTTTTAATTTTTCGATATTTATTTCATTTTTTTTTTGTTTCTTTTTGACTTTTTTTTACTTGGCGATATTTTTTGAACTTGGCGATATTTTTTGGACTTGGCGACATTTTTTAGATGCATTAAGCCAATTTTAATGCTTTTTTCGTCTCTTTTATTTTTAACGGGAAAGTAGGCTAATAAGAAAAAGACAACAAGGATTTGATTTTTAAAATGTTTTGACACAATTCTTAGGGAATAATAGAAGTTCTAACTATGGAAATTTAATTAAAGACTTGTTAAAAATTCATACTCGGATGTTCAATGTCATTGAAAATTTATTTTTTAGCACCTCATTTAGATATTTTCCTCAGAAAGTAGGAGAAACAGTGAGCGACGAGCATATGGGAAGCTCTTCCGACAGGGTATTCCTGCAAACGAAGTGCGATATCAAAGACCTGGGACTCGTAATAAGTTGGCTAATACTGTTGGAATCTTATTAGAAAAGTTTGTGATAGGGCTTATAAGAGATCATCCGCAGCTAATGAATTTACAGTTACAAAAAGTATGAAATTTAGGAAATTTTTTGCGAGTATCATTATCTTTTTCATCAAAAATCTCCTTAATTTTTCTAAATTTTTCAGCACTATATGTTTTTTGTTTTGTTTGATATTAATTTTAAGCCTTATAATGGTGTCTACAAGTTAGTAAATAACGAAAATATTGTATATGTGTTGCATAAATGTCATTAAAGAGATACAGTAACCCATTGTTATATCGCGCTTTTCGGGGGACAAGAAAAAAGCGCGACATATCCGAAAGCGCAATATAACCGAAGTCATTAAAAATAGTTTTCTATCCAGCATACAAGTAAATTATACGTGCACATACATAAAATATCATTTAGGGCGCTTTTCCACTTACCGACACGGCAACGATAAATCGTAAGCGATTGTCGTCATCCGACATTGGAGCACGCAAAATGCATTAAAATATGCTATGCGCTTTTCCATCTCCCGATTCCAGGACGATTCTGCCGTCTCCGACCGAACACTGTCGTTTGTCGTCCCATTCGTGTCGGATGGCATCCGTCTCTCCTTTAAAATCGGGACGATACTCATCCATCTGTTTACTTTCTTCGAACTATATAGCAATTGCGTTTAAATTCGACATCTCTTTATTAATAAATATAAGCTTCAATTTGCAGACGATAAACAAAAGATGTAGCAATAAAACAATTTTATTCATTTTAGTTGGTATTTTGTTTCATTATTGTTGCTCAGACGATTTTTAATGCAACAAAAAAAAACTCAAGTTTTCATTCTGACAGTGTTGGCGCCGCCGAGGGATAAATGGCGAATCTATTCG